>VMDR010003654.1:0-69351 GCA_007922815.1 Macrotus californicus
GAAGTTCTCCTGACAATTCACTCTAAGTCACAAACTCAAGAAAAAAGAAAAGAAGGAAATTCATTGCAGCATATTTACAGTTTGTTAAAGTAACCAAAAAAAACAAAAACAAAAACAACCCAAACCTTACATGCCTGGTAAAACATTTCGATTAATTAAATTGTGGTAAACCCAATGGAAATATTTTGCAGTCATTAAAATGACCACATTGGAACATAAAAAATCTCCTTTCAGAATAATAGTAAGGTAGAAAAAAGTAGAACAGAAAATTCTACACAAGTTGCAGTTAATGTAAAAATGTGCATGCATCTGACTAAAAACTGGGAAATGAAGAAGTTCTAACAGTTCTTTTCTGCTGTATACAAATATTTGTTTTAATTTCCATGAAAGTTGCTGTCATAAAACCCTTTGTCTTCCTTTTAACCTCACATTTTGTAATAAAAGAAGACAAGGAAAAAGAAGAGTAGGGACTGATTTTTACCACATGACTTTTAGGGACACTGAGCGATGACATTTTCTTCGAGAAAGGCTAGATTGTAACCTCGGGGTACCTCGCAAGCTTGTAACGCAGAGCAAGAGCCAAGCTGGGCTCTCCCCAGTAGCTCTGGTAGTCATGGTGCCAACAGAGATGGATGCCCCTGATGGGAGGTGGTGATGGGGCCACTTGAGAGAGTGATTCAGCAGGGCCAGATGGTATTTGTTCAAGAGCTCATTTATTTGGATCAACTCACATACAAAATAGCAGGGATTCTGACAAGGACATGTGATGATACCTCATTTTCTTGAAGATTAAGAAGCTGCAAGCATACTATCTGCCCTCCAAAGAGAGCCTGAGAAGGCAGAGGGAGGCTCTGAGGTGGCCAACCCCTGAGCAGAGTCCAACTTCCATGAGACAGAAAGAGAGAGAAAGGGATTTGTCCTATGTTATGAGCTAAACTGTGTCCTTCTACCAAAAGGAAGGGGTATGTTGAAGTCCTAAGCTCCAGCACCTCAAAATGTGACCTTATTTGGCAATGGGGTCATTGCAGATATAATTAGTTAAAGCAAGGCCATACAGGAGTAAGCAGGCCCTATTCCAATGTGAGTCGTGTGTTCCTGAGAAGATGAGATTCCACACAGAATGCCATATGACGGTGGAGACAGAGATTGGGGCGGGGCATCTTCAAGCCAAGGAATGCCAAAGAGGACCGACTGTTGCCAGAAGGTAGAAAGAGTTAAGAAAGAATCCCCTACAAGTTTCAGAGGGAGCATGACCCTCTTGACACCTTGATTTTAGACTTCAAGACTCCCAAATTGTGAGACAATACAAATTCTATTGTTCTAAGCCATCCAGTCTGTGGAACTTTGTTACAGCAGTTTTACCTAGAAGGTGGACCCATCCTGAAAACCTCTGTGGCCAGCTGAGTGGATCTGAATCACTTACTTCCCCTTGATTATTTTTTGGATTGCTGGTCACAACCTGGGTCTTACAAATACAGAGATTAAGTAGAAATAACTTGGCAATTGGAGACCCAGCTTAGGCCTAAAGCAGGGTGAACAAAGCAGAAATGTGGGCTGTGAACCAGGCACCTTCGTCACACAGCAGCATGATAGCATTTAATGGGAGAGGGCAGAGAAATGAAATGGGGGGATGGAGGCAGGCAGAGGAAATGGTACTCAGATACTAACACGCAGTGTGTGCTATGTATGGTAGTTGAGTGTGTGGATCCAGGGTTCCAATCCCAGCTGTACCTCCTAACTAGCTATGATACCATGATGAGTTACTTGACCACCCTGAGACTCAGTTGTCTGATACGTAAAATGGAAGTAACGATAGTTTCTACGCCACAGAGTTATTAAGACGAGTAAGTTACTTAATACTTATGAAGTATGTAGAACTCTACCAAGCACATAATAGGTGCCTGATAAACATCACTTCCACCCTCAACTAAACTGTGATGGAGATTTTTATTAGGTTTATGAATACATAAAAAAACTGAGTCTTAAAGAGATTAAAGAACATACCCAATGTTAAAAATAGCTAGGCAATTGGAGATCCAACTGAGGCAAGAAAGAGCCATTGGAAGGCAAAGCAGGAATGTGACATGTGACTCAGGAACCTTCTGGAAAACGAGTCAAACTGGGAGCTGGGTTACCTTGCTCATTCTGCCCTTACTCCTTCACAGTACTGATGATCTAAGTCCTGTTTGACCTGTTGCCAGTTGGCTGCATAGCCTTCAGGAAGTTACTTGCATTTATTAATCTACCCCAGAGTTTCTCAACCTCAGCATCACTGACTTTTCAGGCCAGATAATTCTTTATGTAGGAAGCTATCCTGTGCACTGAAAGATATTTAGTAGCATTCCTGACATCTACACTGTAGATGCCAGTAGCATGCCTTCCTCGGTCTTGATAAACACGAATGTCCCCAGACATTACCAAATGTTCCCTGGGAGGCAAAGTTGTCCCCAGCTGAAAATTACTGAGCTATACAATAGGGTTAAAGTACCTGCAAAACTGTTTCATTGAGCCATTGTGGGGAGTGAATTTGATAAATGCTTTCAATCTTTAAAAAGAAACAAAATGCATTTGCCAATGTAAAATATTTCAAGACAGATTCAGTATTATTTATCAGTTGTCAGTTGCCAAGCGCAAAAAAAGAAGCATCAAACAATTCTTCCCTTAACCAAGTAGGAGAAGGAAGACAGGTGTAAAGGCAAGGAGCATTCTTGGGGTCAAAAGGCCTAGAAAGGAGTCACCCACAAGTGAGTCAACGAGAGGACTCTCTGAAGGAAATAGGATATGAGCCAGGTATTGACAGATGGGAACAATTTCCACAGGCCTAGATGGAGTCTGTTGTAGAGAATTGGATGTGTCTAGACTCTGTCCACAGTGGAAGCCAGGTGAGAACAGGACGGGAGCTGAGCGGACTCGGGTCTTTTGAAATAGCTTTTTGTGTATCTTCCTCTGCCCAGAGGCCTTTCCCACTTTGATTTACAAACCAGATAATCATCCTTCAACACTCAGTACAAATGCTACCTCCTTCCAGAAGCCATCTCTGAATTCCCAGATTTAGTAAGATGTCCCTTCTTGTTCCTCCTTGTCCCTGGTACCCCTCCCCCCACCATCATCTCTCTTGGGGCTGCTGTTGGCCTTTGGGGTGGGGCAGTTCGTTGAGTAGTCCAGTACGACTGTCTCACGCGTGGCAGGAAGTTGAGCCTTTCTGACTCCCATCCCCTAAATATCCTAAGTAATCATTGCAATCATTGTGACAACCCAAAATCTCCCCCGTGTCTTTTCAATGCTCTCTAAGTGGGCAATACCGCTCCCAGTTAAAAAGCACATCTTGATACTTGTTTTTGCCTGAAATTGTGTGTCTTTCTGCTCTGGCCATGGTAATGGCAAGCTCCTTTAGAATGGAGAGTGTTGATTTCAATGCATACCTGCAATGCAAAAACTTAGCCCAGGGCCTAGTTAGTAACTGGCCCTTGGTAAATATTTGCTGATCTAATTAAAGCAGAAGGTTCATCTGGGGAAATGTTGGAAGCTCAGAACTGAAAGATAAATTGGGACCAGATAATACGAGACTTTGCATAGACTGAGGAACGTGGGTTTTTAGTCTATTAGATGAAACATATGAAATTAGCATTTATTGTAAGTCAATTCCATATGGTCCATCCTAATATAAGGTAGTATTATCATTTACTTAAGGTTTTCTCTAAATTGAAATACTTTTCTAGCTTAGATACCTAACTTTGATCTTCTCTTAAACATTAATATCCATAAAATAATGAGTTAGATATACTGCTATTTCTCTTAAGAAAAACTGAAACTTTAAAATAATTATGAATTCCTAACAACTGATAATTACCCATGTACCACCTAACATTGTACCAGGTGCCACCAGGAACCCCAGATCCTGCTGTTGAAACCGTGCTCTCAGCAATGGGCACAGACCCACGCAGGCTGGGGGAGGTGGTGAGCACAATGGCTGTGAAATTAGGGGATGGGGGATGGAGGAGAGAGCCATCGAGAACAAGAAAGTAGTGGGGAAAAAAGAGGAGAAGGAGAAACAGGGACAAGGTAGGGAGACACAGGGGAAGAAGGAGAAGGGAGAGAGCAAAGCAGGAGGTGGCACTGGCAGCATCAGTTCGTTCCCAAGTTGGTCCCATGTTCCGCCCCAGTGCTGCAGGACAATCGGTTCAGAGCCTGATTATCGCGGCTGACAGAGCCTAGTGCCTGCCTATTTTTAGATGAAATTCATCATTTTTGCGTGTTATTTTAGGTTCAGATAAGGGCTCCAGTCCTCAGCAGCTTCTTCCTCTGCTGCCAGCAGGAATGTAAACAAGGTTGGATCTCCCCCTGGCAGGTTCCATATTCAGCTCTGGCGTGAGAAGCTGAATTCCCAGAGCAAGCTGACTCTTCTGCAGGCGGTGAGGGGCTTAGCCAGTAATGATAGTAAATGGATCAATGGGGGTGGGAACTACTTTGACCCCGGTGCTGTCTTTATTCAATTTCTCTTTAGTCAGGCACTATTTAAGTCAGCACTGCTGACATTTGGGCCAGATCATTCTTTGCTGTGGGGGGCTGTCCTGTGCATTGTAGGGCAGTTAGCAGCACCTCTGCCCTCTAACCACTAGATGCCTATAGCACTCCCCAACCCCCACTGTGACAACAAAAATCAACATCTGCAGACATGACCAAATGTCTCCTGCAAGAAAAAACCACCCTCAGTTGAAAACCACTGGTTTAAATCAATAAATTGAAGGCATAACAGTGTAACTCACATTACAGTAGCACACACTCCTAACCACTTGATGGCCAGAAATTAGAATTTCCAAGCTGCCTTCTAGATACAAAAGAGCAGAATGTTCTTATTTATTCACAGTTGCCTATAGGTTGCTACTGATGCTCTGTGAAAAGCAGCTGCTCCACTGGGCACAGGCTCTCAGGCCACTGGTGGCAGGGCCACCACCCACACCCCGGCCTGGGAGGAAGCCACTTCCCTCCTTACCTGCTTCATCCCAAGCATGCACCTGCTTCTCTTCTTTAACTCTACATGGCACGTCAGAGATTCAAATGTACTTGTTCATAGATTTTCCTGGAACCTCAGGGACACTACTAGGAATAGTACCAAGATAACTGACAACTCCTGCTTTGACCTTCCCTGGCCAGTGCTGGGCTGGTTGTCAGTCTCACTCTTAGCCATTCTACATGAGGCCTGAGCTGGCATGTTTTCCCTGCCAGAATCGCTCTAGTTAAGTCTATTTCATTGTGACTTGGCCAAACTTTGTCCCTGCCTTGCACCCAAGGCTCACAGAAGGAAGTGTTTTCCTCTAAGTCCCGAGTACTTCTCATGTCCCAAGTCCTCAGTCCCCACTTTAGGAGCCATCTCCTCCCAGGATGACTGACAACGGAACACCTACAAGTCTCTGCACCCATCATAGGAGGGTAACCTGACGTTGCATCCTCAGAAAAATAATCATTCAACAGGCTGACATCGGAACTTTTCCAGGGCCTGGGCACATGGGGCATGAACAGTCCAGGAAAAGTCCATTTTTCCTCAGTTTCTCCTCATCAAGGCTAAACTGGAACACCGGACACACCTCTGTAGGGATATGGTCATCATAAAACATGGCAAGTTTTCATGGAAACCTAGAGAGAAGCACATGACCCAGGCTGAGGTGGTAAAGGAGACATTCATGGTAGGAGCACGACAAGAAGTTGGCCAGAAAAAGCTTATGAGAGGCTGGGCAGGAGGAGAAGTGGGGGCTGGATCCCAAAGCAAATGCACACCAGGGTGGAAAATAGCCCAGTGTATTAAGACAGAAACTGCAGTGCAGATTTTCAAGGATCTAAAGTACAAGATAGATTGGTGAGAGATCAGGTTTGGACCAGATCAGATTCTGACCTAAAAAGACTAAAAGAAAAAGGGATCTGATGACTTGACTTTAGAAGATGATCCTGAGGCTCGTGGCTGAGTTCCACTACCATGGCCTCTCTGACAGCTTGTAACTCCTCAGACGTACTGGCCACACTCCCCTTCAAAAAGGGTTACCAACTTCAGTTTTCTATCCAAAAGTTACTCCTCACTTTCCCAATCATAAGGGTGAAAGGAAGAAGAATTTCTTTTCTTGTACTTATTAAGCCAGTGTGATGAGAGCTTAATATCAGAACCAAGGTAAAAGACTGGCCAGTACCCCCTGAGCCCCAGCCAACCTGTACTCTGGGAATACCTCTTACAGGACTGTGAGTGTAGGATCTATGCTGATCCCTGACCTAGAGGCACAAACCTACACACCCTCAGGACAAGCAAGAAATTCCTGCTTTCTCAGACCAGTTGGTTTTTATTATGGACATCATTAAAGTGTCCATACTACCCAAAGCAATCTATAGATTCAGTGCAATTCCTATTAAAATACCATGAGCATATTTCACAAATCTAGAACAAATACTCCAAAAATTTATATGGAAAAAAGACCCCAAATAGCCTTAGCAATCTTAAGAAAGAAGAACAAAGTAGGAGGAATCACAATACCCAATATCAACCTATACTACAAGGCCACTGTAATCAGAACAGTCTGGTACTAGCATAAGAACAGACATGTAGATCAATGGAACAGAATAGAGAACCCAGAAATGAATCCATACCTTTATAGTCAATTAAAATTTGACAGAGGAAGCAAGCACATACAATGGGCTAAAGATAGTTTATTCAATAAATGGTGTTGGGAAAACTGGACAGATATTGTGCAGAAAAATGAAACTAGACCACCTTCTTATACCACACATAAGAATAAATTCAAAATGGATCAAAGACTTAAATGTTAGAACCAAAACCATAAAAATCCTAGAAGAAAACATAGGCAGCAAAATCTCGAACATTGTCCATAGCAATATTTTATCCATATATCTCCCCAGGGAGGGAAACAAAAGAAAAAATTTAAAAATAGGACTACATCAAACTAGAAAATTTTTGCACAGCAAAAGAGACCACCAACAAAGGGAGAACATACTCACCAATACATCTCAGCCCAGTTTGGATTGATAGCTCCCAACCTCTGCCTTGGACCTAACACGAGGGTGGCATCAGGGATAAAGCTGCTGATTACACCTTCAGATACTTACTTGAACTATTGATGCTATTGTATTCTCTTAGCCACAGCATCCTGGTGGTGGTGGCTTTCAGATAGAATTTCCTGATCAAAATCCGAATGTCAGAGGCTGATTACAACCTTAAAGAGATCCTAAGGAAAAGTCAAATGGGGTTGTTCCAGTAGGCTCCTGTGCTAGAAGAGTCACTGTCATAGATTCAAGTCACTTTCTGCAGGGGTTCAGACCACAGCACATGTCTCATGGAAGGGACCCTCCATAAAATGAAGACTGGATGGGGGTGTGGCCCAGAGAGTTTACTTCCTCTGTTCCAACAGTTCCCGGTAATTGCACTAGCTCCAAGGAGAAACTATAAGAGCAAGAAGTCCTTAAAATATAGAAGGCATGTTTAAATATGAGGCCAGAAGTGGCAATGACCTTTCATCAATGTTCCAACTCTCTTTAACCAGTCAAAGTTGACTGGGGCATCATGTTGATTAGAATTCTGAGACTGGGTAAAGGCTCACTGGAAAGGAAGCCAGAAAGGACAATGTTGACAGTCGAGATTCTTAGAGTTCCAAACACCAGAGAATCAACTTGAATTAGTGGAAGTAAAATGACAGGAAGTTACTGGTTCCTGTTAGAAAAAAAAAAAAAACGATAGAATGTAGGGAGATGAGCTTCAGCAATATGGTGAGTTCCAGCCAGAACTCAAATCCTGTCAGGACCTTATCTTCTTTCATCTCTCATCCCTGCTTCTATCAATACGCTGACCTCACCTACTTCCACTAAGAGGGGCTTCTTCCATGCAGTAGAGATGACAGCCAGGGGCTGACTTAGAATTACATTCTCAGGTAAATAGAGATGAACTGATCCCCTCCTCTGGTTCCTATTTGAAATAACTACAGAAAAGATGCTGATTGGCCTGGTTTAGGGCATGTGCTCATCCCTGGTCCAATCACAAAGGCCTAGAGTATGGGGCATTATAATTGACCCAGGCTGGATCAGGTGCCCACTTCTGGGGTCAAAAAGGCAATTTTTGTGTGCATGTGTGTGTACCTGCACATGTGTGTACATGTGTGGGAGAAAGCAGAGGGAAAAAACAATATCTACTACTACAGATATGCTCGTTTTAAAACCCTTTGAATCTAAGTGAAATTTTTGAAACTTGAGAGATTAAAAATCTATTTTCTAAACTCCCTTTTGGAAACAACCTCTGTTCCTTCTTCTGATTTCCATATTATTTCATCTGTAACCCCTTTATACTCTTTATCTCCTTGGCAACTTATTTGAGTTCCCCTACAAAGCTGTAAGTACCTGGAGATCAGATTAGATAAGAACAACTAAGTCTCATCAACAAAACTTGCTATTTCTGTTCTTGCTACTTTATCTTCCTGTCTGCTGTGTATGTAAACAGTTCCTGCTCCTGTCTAAGCCAGTCTCATAACTTAGGTTCTAGATCCCATACCCTCTTATCCACTTAAGATTTTGCATTTGAAATTACCTCACCTGTCTCTTTTGGATCATTCCAATTAACATATAAATATACTATAATTTCTTCTGTTTTTAAAAATAAAATCTTTCCCTCATCCCCTTGTGCCCCTCCAACAACTGCCTCATTTTTTTCTCTTTACAGACCAACTTATTAAAATGGTGAACTCTGCTGTCTGTCACCAATTCTTCACCTCCCCTTCTCTCGTAACCTACTATAATCAGGATTTTTGTCCTCGCCACCCCACTGAAACTACCCCTGTCACGCTCATCAACATCTTCCAATGGGTAATTCCCTGTCTTCATGTTACTAACTTCTAAGCAGTGTTTAACACTTAATTGTGCACGCCTCCCTTCTGAAGCACTTTCTTCATTTGGCTCTGTGACAACACATTCTGCTGGTTTTGCTCTAACTTACCTGGCTGCTCCTTCTTAATCTCTTTTGCTGGCTTCTCCTTTTGTTCACAACTTTTAAATATAGCAGTGCCCTTGGCTCTCTTCTACACTCTCTCTGGAGAAATACAACCAGGACCTAAATGAAAGTCTATGTGCTGACTATTCTAGTTCAGAACTCACCCTTGATTTCTAGACTTGTGTTTTCAGCTGCCTATTCAATGTCTTCTTTAGCATGCCCAATAATTTTGAACTTCCTAGGGCCAAAACAGACCTTGCCCACCCACCCCCACACACACACTTCACACTTGCTTCCTCCAATCTACTCCATCTCTCTTAATGATACCACTCTTCACCAGTTGCTGTCTATAATTATAGGAATTATCCTGTATTCTTTTCCTTTTCTAACACTCCACATTAAACCATCAGCAAGTTGTTGATTCTGTCACCAAGACATATTCTAAATAGGACTTTGTCTCACCTTCCTTACTGCTGCCAACACAGCTCATGTCACTACCAACTTACACCTGGGCCATCACAAGAGCTTCCTAATGGTCTCCCTGCTTCCACTCTCCCTCAACAGTTCATGCTCCATAACAGCAGCAAGAGTGGTCTATGGAAAATACGTTCAGACCATACTTCTCCCTTGCTCACAACACACCTGCAGGAACCTCCTAATATGTTTTGAATTAAATTCAAAGTCCCCGGTATGGCCCACATGGCCTTGCTTCTTTCTACTTCTCCATCCTCTCTTCTGTTCTTCCTCTTATTCAAATGTTCCTTCCAACCACATGAGTCTTTTTGCTGTCTGCCCTTCATACCAATATCATTCCCTTTTCAGGGCATTTACTCTATTTCTCTTGGAGAAAATGTTTCCCTCAACTCAGTTCTTCAGACACCTGTCTTCTTGCCATTCAAGTCTCCATTCAAATGTCATTGTCTTAGGGAGTCTTTCTCTAACAACCCTACATACAAAAGTCACACTTACCTGGTATCTCAGAAAAAAATGTATTCAATAATGGTGTTTTATTTCCTTTATTGTACTCTTCTGAATGACACCATTTGCTTACTTAGGCATCTCTTTATTTCCCATCTTCCTCTCAGCCCCAGGTGTGGGCAGTTACCTTATCTATCTTGTCCCTTGATTTCAATTCATTTGCCTACCTTTGTGCTACTCCTTGATTAATATCTGGCAATAGTAAATTCTAAATAAATACTTGCTGAATAAAAAAAAATAAACTGTGTCTTCCACTGTTATTTTCCCAGATGTTCAGCATCAGATAGGTAGTTGGATGGATGGAATAGGAATGAAAGAATAGATGGATGAATAATGAATGAATCAAGACATAGATAAATATATTAAGTCAACCAATTTGATATCTTCCTACTACTGGCAAATATAGATAACAATCATGTTTATTTTTTCCAGTTGTCTACTGATCTATAACAAACCAGCTCAAAACTCAGTAGTGTGAAACAACAATTGATCATCTCTCATAATTTAGGAAGTTGATTGGGTGATTTTTCTGATCCACTTGGTGGTGGCTAGGATGCTAGGGTGGCTACAGGCATATGTATGTATGTGGGACAGTAACATCCAAGAGGGCTCACTTGTTTGCCTGGTCGTTGATGCTGGCTGTTGACTGAGAGTTCAGCTGGGACCGTCAGCCAGAGCACCTACATGTGTCCTCTCTGTGTTGCCTGGGTTTCTCCCAGCACAGCAGTTGGGTTCTGTGGCATCCTGGGAGAGAATGTTCTAAGAGATTCAGGCAAAAGATCTAAGGCTTTTTCTGAGCTGGCCTTGAAAGTCCCAAAGTATCATCTCTGCCACATTTGATTGGTTAAGCAGTCATGGATGACAGCCTAGATTTAAGGATCTATCTCCTGAAGTGAGGAGCAGCGTGATGGTAGCCATCTTAAAGTCTATCTGCCACACCTATAAATGGGAAGCCCACTGAGTTCTGCAAGAAAATCACATGTATTGGATCCTGATCCTTCCCTAATCTTTCTTGAATAGACTTCAAGTAGTATATGGGCCTATGTGTTTTATTTTAAGTGGATTAGCTCTTACCAATCATAAATGAGTAAAGTAAAAATCTTTCATAAGTCAAGTCTTCCTAACTCAGATCTGCATATCCATTATCTGAAAAATCACACTTCGGAATCCTTGCCTTTTCTTTGTTCCAAAAATACAATCTTGTTTCACTTACTTTAATCTCTTCCGTGAATTCTAAATAGGGTTATCTGTTTTTTCCATCTACACGTTTCTGTCACCTGTTCCCTTCCCTACCACATCTCATTAGCTTGGATAGGCTTATACAGGAAGAGAAAAGTCAGTTCCAAAATAAGAGCTGAAAAACAGATCCGCACAACCAAATGCTGGTATAAATCAAGGCAGAAGATTCAGAGTTGAATTATTAAATTAGTGATTGAGTTCTATTCAGTCGGGATGCTACTATCTTTCTTTCTAGTGGTTCTCACCAGCTGCATATAAAAATCATATGTGAAGCTAAAAAAAAAAGATAAAGAAAAAAATCTTGAGCTTCATCCAGAGCTATGACTCAGAAGCATAAGGGGTAAGGCTAGACACCTATGTATTTTTAAGGATCCACAGGCGACTCTGATATTCTGTCACCCTGAATTACTTCTCATAGGCTTGAAAATACCACCACATTAAAAGGAAAACCTAGCTTTTTTGCAATGATGATTTATCTTATTAGAATACACTATTTTTCTCTTGACGAAGTAACTGGAAATAACAGCTATGTTTCCTAGTGTGATTTTATGTCCCGATTTCTGGGTGAGTATATTTGTACATTTATAAGGTAACTTAAGAAGATAGCTTTCAATTTGTGGAGATTCACTTTCCAGGCACCTTTTCAACATTGATTCTATTCTGCAAAAGACATTAACCTCATGAGAAACAGTTCCAGCTAGGTTCTCATTGTGCTGAATTTCCTCAAGTGCACCCCTGCAAGTGGGCCACAGCTGCAGCCAGCAGATCTTGCACTTCTCTTGTTCCTGCTGAGGATGAAATGTGCTGAGGCCAATAACCTAGTGAATAAATCATTTTCCCAAGAAACCATTTGTAAGCCTCAGGATTGCTTTTGCCCAAAATAAAGAGCAAATTTAAAAGATAGCACTTTCTGTATGTATGGAACCTTTTATAATTCTCTAATTATTCTCCTAACAATGAGGATGATGACCAGAGCTCACATTTGTTAAGAGTCTCCACCATGCTGGGATTTGCATTAATCTAATAACACAGATCATCTCATTTAATTTTGGTAACACTCAGAGGAAGAAACTGAGACTTATGCAAATGAAGTAACCTTCCCAGTACCAAACAGAATTTGAATTCACATCATAGTCACCAGGCTAGGTGCCTCTTATTTCCATCTGTCCTCATTATCTATCTATCTATCTATCTATCTATCTATCTATCTATTTATCTATCATAGATTGATAAAGTAATAGAGATAGAGATAGAGAGAGATTCATTTGATACCACAAAACCCTGGTTGATCATCAGAATCAAGTATTATGGCCCCTCTTTTTCCATGAGAAAACTTAAGGTACAGAGTTAAAATCACCTGCTCAAGGTAACACAAAAGCAGTTTTCTGACCAGAGTCCTGTGGTCTTCCCACACAACCTGGGGCAACTCCAACAGAGCCAAAAGGATTTCTCTAAAATTTGATTTGCAGTGTGAATGTGGGGGTGAGGGGGGTAGGGGGTGGAATATGGTAGTATGCTGAGCTCCATGGTGACATTTTCATTTCAGCCAAGAAGAATACTTTATCAAATCCCCATCAGCCCAAGACTAGATCGTACCAAGATTTTGCAATAGGAACATAATGTTCCCTACTGTCCAGTGTCTAATCCTTTTCCATCGGGGAGCACATTTGCAAACAATGGCTCCTAACTGATGAGGAACAGAATCCAACTCTTACTCCACACACCAGGACCTTTACACCACGTTGGAGGCAACAGCCCCGAGGTTAAAGGGCTCTTCCACGTCTAACCACTGAAGCTCGTGCTCGAAGGAAGCTTTCCCAAAATGAACCCCCAAAGAAACTGAAAATGGCATGAACGCACATCCTGTTACTCAACACACTCCCTGGGTTTCATAACGTGAAGTCAGGAAGAAAAGGTGCCAACATTCCTGAGTGTTATCATCATTAAGTAGCAAACTCTAATGTTCCCACACTTGGAAGTTAAAGAAACGAGGTTATTTGCTCTCCTCACTATGGAATCACTGCAAAACCATATGGGCTGAATTAGGTATCCGATGTGAATGCTCCCTAACCATTCCCTCTGGGGTGCCTTGGGGTTCATCCCAGGCAATTGGCTGTAAAGACAAGGATATCCTATTTGGAAACATAATCATGAGCTCTGATATTAATAAGCACTTTCTAACTTCAAAGCATTTTCATAACCATTGCCCTAATTCAATCTCATAACGTCCCAGAGAAGAGCCAGACTTCATCATTTCCACTTTACAAATAGAGAAACTGAGGCAGAACTCTATAGAGTATGAAACCATGTTCTACCTGATTGTGGAACCAGTGAAGTAGTTAATAAGTTATATGCTAAATTAAAATATTAAACTCGATTTTTTTTCTGTTTTCATTTGGTGAGAGCAAAAATGGCATTTAAGACTGCATTATGATGGTGAAAAACATCACCAGACCTGGTTGGTCTTGACCTGGGGATTTAATTTCTCTAAGGTTTAGTTTCCTCATCTCAAAAATGGAAATAATAATAGAGCCTACCATACTGTCTTATTGTTTGGATCAAATAAATTAATGTATGTTAAAGTTTCTGACACACAAACACTCTATATATTTTAGCAGTTCTGATTAAGATAGCTCCTTTTTCAACAGCCACCCATTGATTGCATTTATTGATTGACTAGTGTTTATTGATTGCCCATAACCAAGGACTGTTCTGTCCAGAAAGGATACAGCAAACAAGACAGACAAGATTATTTCCTACACATGAAATGTATCTACTTCTTACTATGAATGCATTCATACAAGATATTGGTCACTCTTCATTGCTGATTTTGCTTTGATCTTGCCATTGGTTGTTCTCCTAAATGGACCACCATACCTTTTCTGTAGGCTGGGGTAACTTTGATTGAGTTCTAATGGCAAATGCTGGAGAATTTGAAGATAGTGGTCTGATCTTGGCTTCATAACTGAACTGATTGAACAAAGTCTTGTAGAATTTTGACACCTAATAATTTTTGTCTCAGCATGCAGTTGGGGAAATATGTGTTGGGTTTCTGTTGTTGCAGGTATTGCAAGGGGCACTGTGTTGGGAAGAAGGAAAAGGAGGGGAGATAGATATAGGCAGTACTTCAAGGCTGATTGAGGACACTTAGCATCAGTAGGACTTCAAACAGCAGTATCAGTAAATATGGCATTTCATGGGGTGGTCGAGCAGAAGCATGGAGGTTCTGTTCTCTGGAGCTTATTGAGGACCTCAAGGGTCTCAGCACCCTAACTGTTCTATACTTTTCTAATTACTATATTTATATATTTATATAACTCATGTATGTGTGTATACACATACACACATACGTAAGTGTTCAACAAACAAATGTCTGTTGAGTAATAACTAAAAGAGACATTTATTGAGCTTTTATTCAAAGCCAGAAATGCTGATGCATGCCCTGACATATATTAGCACATTTAATCTCCCTGAGATTTCTGAGATGTAAGTATAATTATTTTTCTCATTTTGCAGAGGAGGAAATGGATGTTTGGAGATGTGAAAACTTGTTCATTGCTTATGAGTGGCAGGGTTGGAATTCAAATCTGGTGTGGCTCACTATATTCAAAAGTACACTGTAGCAGAAAGGCTGAAAGAGAGGGAAGGAGGAAGAAAAATAGAAAGTGAGAGAGAGAAAAGAAAGAAAGCAGGAAGGAAGGAGAAAATAATTCAGGCAACTGGAATTAAGGCATGGAAAAAAACAAACTACATGATGCACACCCACATTTCAAAGTCCAAGAGTTCTGTGTTTGGACCCACTGAGGGAAGATGGGGAGGAACCTACTGGGAGCGGGTTTGTGACAGTGTGATGGGAGAGGGAAGAGGTGGTGGATGTGGAGACAAGAAAGGCAGCCCCCACCTCCTCAAGCCTCACCTAGGGCAGCCCAGCACCTTGGTCTTCATGGCAGTGACAGTGGAAATCATTTCCCAGAGAAGGACATACCTACCCCTGGGGCTTCTGAGTACTCATTACTCTGAGCTGTCAGTCCAAGAGGAGGTTCTAAAGTGCCAGTCCCAGCCTGGGAGTCATTTCTGCCCAGCCAAATCTTCTCATCCTTCAAGACCTAAGTTAAATTCCTCTTTCACCAGGAAGTCTTTCATAAAAATACCCACCCACCCCACCCCCAGTGCTCTCTACATAAATCGACAGTAGCCGATGTTTCTGAGTGTTCACTATGTACTAGACACTGTGTTAAACCCTCAACATATTTTTATCATTTCAGCACCACGTTTGAATCAACGCGATAATCTTTAGAGGAAGTTGATTTTCATTCCCATTTTAGTGAGGCCATCATGATTAAATAATTTCTCATCATTCTCTTGCTCCCAAGTGACAGAACAAGGTTGCTAACCCAAAGCCCAGATTCTTTCCTCTGCAAAATAGCCCTCACTGTGGTTGACTATTTGAAGATATAGCCTAGGTGATAAATGAGCAAGGATGGAAGGCGCCAGTGAGCAGTCCGAGACTCTTCCAAAAAGAGCATTGCATCAGCAAAGGGGGGAATGGGTGAAAAACTCCATGCTGGAAGCTGGACCTGCTCCAGAAAAGGCTCAGTTCAAAGTATGATATCATAAGGACTGTCACCAGGAATCAGAGATGCATATCCAAGGGCCGAATCTAATTTCAACTCCAGGATATTTCATGAGACAGGGTATAAAGCAACAATTACTTGCTAAATAGAAATGAAAGGCATAAATAAAATCAAAGCTTCAACCAGTGAGGCAAAAATTACATGGGCTCCAATTTCCTTTAGCTGCTTGGAGCTGCCAATTTGAAAAGAAGAAATCATGGAGATAGTAAAGAGTACTAGATTGATGGATGACAGTTGATAGAAGGTGATTCCTCTGATCCCACACATTCCCCCTCCTCCCACAGTATTAGCCCTTCACCCACTGCCCACACCCAGACAGCGGGATAGAGTAAGACCTGTGAGAAAGGGGCCCCGGTTTCTCTCCAGAGGAACTTCACTTTCCTATGAATGAACTGAGCACTGAGTAAGTTCTGGTGAAAAACGCACTTTATTTCCCTAGACTCCTTGTCCCTCCACTTCTGCCAAAATGCATTCCCTAAGTTTTTTAAACTTAAACACACACAGAGACACATACACATACCAGAATCTTTTGATATTTTTTTAATATTGCTTTTGAGCCTTTCCTAAAACATGGTTTCCTAATAAGGCTTCCTGTCTGGTAGATAAGTGGTGACACATGACAGAGTCTAAACTGGTCTAAATTGTTTCCCAGAAGTACATATGTAAGACACTGGGTCAAATGTCAAGTGCTGTGGGTCATATTTTGCAAACCACTGCCTAATGAGATCAAACACTCCTCACAACTTCCACCTCTCCTTGCTTATCTGTATTCATGCCTCTCCTTTGCATTCTTTCCTACAAATATCTGTCCATTCTTTTCCTTTCTCCCCATCTCCACTGCCTTTCTTGCCTGGTCCATTGCAATGTTGAACACCTCTATTCTACCCTCCACACAGCTATAAGAATATGTGTCTAATATTTTTGAATTTATACATCCAATTATATGTTATTCTTTTTCAAAAAAATTACAATGGGTTCTCCATTGCCCACAGGATAAAAACCATCCATCTTGGCCAGGCATACCAGGACCTTCACAGACTTTTATCTTCTCCACCACCAATGTCATTCATTTATCTTTTCATTCATTTATTTAAAAACATGAAGCACCAACTATGCATCAGCCATTCTAGATACATAGCCAAGCCAAACAACTTGTTCCTAAAGTTTTCCTGCCCTCTCTCAGCTCTGCTTCCTCTTACAACATTGTCTTTGCCTGGAAATCCTCCCTCCCTCCTCCATCAAACTCTCACTCATCCTGCAAGATCAGGTTTCCAGGGTATCTCACCTGTCAAGTCTTGCCTAAGACAAACCTAGACACAATGTACACACAAACATAACCCAGGCAATTTCTCTCCTCTTTACCCTTATTCACCTACCTTTTGTTCACAGACTGACCATGACTTGTACAATATCATGTTAGGTAGTCACTGTTGATTAATCTATTTCTCTTGTAAGGGGAGGTTCTATCAGCCACAAGGGCAAGAGAGCAATAAATTATTTTCTGTATCCTTAACTCATCTCCTTGCACACAGCAAGTACCTATGAATGTTAGTTGATTGACCCCTACCTTGGTCATGTCCCAAAGAAGCAACTTTGCCATTCCAGGGTGTTCTGAGGAGTGGGCTAGGTGGCTACCTACCCAGCAACATGTGAGAGTTTTTTCCATGACAAAAATTTACTGTAGCCAGCACCCTCTGCCCTAGTATGTGAGGTTGCACCATTACGTTTCATTTTTAGCACCTACCACCATTTTAATCTCTCCAGCCCCATTAATTTACTCAGCCAATATAATGCCATCGTTATAAGCACAGACTCTTAAGCGAGGATGCCTGTCTCACTCACCAGCTTTGATGCTGTACCTGGACAACCTGTCATTGGATCTATTCTTCCTTCATAAAACAGGGATCTGAATAATACCTACCTCACAAGGTGGTTGATAGGATTAAAGAAGTAACACATATAACATGTTTGGAATAGTAACCGGTACCCAGTCTGTGCCAGCTATACCTAAGGTATTTGCTATCATTTTCTATCAGCCCCCAAATCACACTTCACACTAAGGTTCGCATAGCCCTTGAGTTCATCTTTCTCATTCAGGCCTCCCTGCTAGTCCTCTGCCCTGAACACCTCTCTTTTTTGTCTATTTATTCTTCAAGATGAAGCTCAAGCCTTCCTCATGGAGCCACTCCTGCCCACTCCTCACCCAGGCAAAGGTGACCCTGTTCCCATCTGTCTCACACTGATGCCGCTGCATGTCCTGCTGCTGGTTTTTAGTGGTTCCTATTTGCTGTCTGTTCCCCCTATTGATGCAGAGTGCCGCGGTCCCAAGGACAGTGTCTGCATACCCAGAACAGCCTTCCTGAGGTCCTGCCCTGTGCAGGCTCTGTGGCATAGCTCCAGCATGGCCCCTGTCCTCCAGACACAGACAAGAACATGGTCTTACATTCTATGGTAGTGATTGATGTCATAGAACGTGGCACTTTGAAGGGGCTCCCTAGCAGAGTCCTGGGCAGCTACTTGGGAATCAGTGAAGAAAAGATGAGAGGATAGAAGAAAGGCCAGGAACTAAAAAGAAAGAAGAGAGAAAAGAAAAGAAAAAAAGAAAGAAAGAAAAGGGGTGGGGGAGGAGAGGAGAGGAGAAAGACGAAGGAAAGAAAGGAAAAAAAGGAATGAATTAACAGTGTGGAAGTACTTTCAGTGCCTCACTAACCACTACAAAAAGAAATATTTGCATCCCCTTGATTGAGAAACACAGTCACTGATGCCTTCAATGCAGTGCTTCCCAAAGAGTAACCAACATGCCATGGGAGACAATTTTTCACTGTGTGGATGGATATTTCAAATTCAAATGGTCATTCCATATTTTAACACGTGTGAGAAGCAAAATTCTAGCCTGTCAAACCTATCCTTTCACAGGGATTATTACTTTGTTTGGAGTGAGTTTAAACAAATTACATGTGAGTAAAATTGAGGGGCTCTGATTTCAGGGCTCACCTAGGAAGGAGCTTCTGTAAAAGAACTGTCTGATGCCAGCACCAAGCAGAGAGACAACTAAACTCCAAGATTACTGAAGCCAAAGGCACAACCCACCTGACCAGCATCCTCCAATATATATATGTGTATCCAGCACTCAACAGTGAGAAAGGGCCTCTTGATCCCTTCTTGGTCTACAGACTTCTAAAGTCTCACTTACAAACATGGTCCCAGTTCCTACATGGAGAGGTTGAGGACCAGAGGAGTGAAATGAGTCATTAATATTTCACTGATTGAAACTAAATCTAACTGTAGAAAACGCAGCCTGAACAAGTGTACTTTTAAAATAAACTTTGTCCTTCCTACAACAGAACTTATATCAGAAAATAATACATTATGTGGGTAATTCTTCTCCAGCCTAAATTTGAAACCCCCGAGGAATCTCATTTGGACCCAGCAATTCCATATAAGCAATAGAAGGAAAAATGGTGCAATACCTCATTAATATCTTTCTTGGTGGGATATACCATATATATATATATAAAACAGTCATGATGGGATCATAACTCATTTCAAATAGGACCTGGGGCTCTGACTGCTACCTGTGGGATATTAGTCCTGGGAAACCGGCAGCTTCCAAAAAGAAAAATGTCCAACCTACTCATTATCTTACAAATAAATGACTTTGTTCTTCTCTCTCTTTTTCTCAGGTTTATTTTTCCCTCATATTGTGCCAGACTCCCCATACCCTATTATTGTAGGATATTGTCCTGACATGCTACAACACAACATAGTACAGTTCAGTGAATATTGACAAAACCAGAATGCCATAATCATGGCAAAAATGTGTGCCATCCGTGATTATTTTTCATACTAGTCCCTGTGGATGAGAGATGTAAAAACCATGGTTGGTGCCCTCAAAAGAGACAGAACAGTGAAGTAGGAAGGGAACAGAATTGAAGTATAAAAGACAGCTTCCAAGTGACTCAACAACATTGAGATCCTGGCAAAATTATTTCATCTCTCTCTTCATTTGTTAAAAAGAGGTTAAATTTGCAACTCCAAATTGCTATAAGGTTGTATGATTCAATGTATATAAAAGGTCTGCTGGGGAAGAGACATGTCATGGATTATGACTAAGGGTTTCACATGTTGTAGCACAATTAGATGCAAAGGGTTTGAGGAGTATAGTCTGTGGAGGTTGGAAAGTCAAGGGAAATGACAGGTGTAACTTAGAGTATGAAATAATGACTGATTCCAGGGAAAATGTGGGATTCAAATGGTGGAGGCTAGTGCTGTTTGGAGGTAATGAGGTAGAGTTTCTTGGATGCTCTGGTTCTTAAACTGAATGTTAAAAAGTAAATACAAAGTCATAGAGAGGGGAAAAAAACTACTATGAGACTATCAAATTCATTGTCAAATATTTTTGAACACTAATTAAATTAGTAGATACTCTAAAGTTTGCAAGGCTGGTATAGACAGAGAGACTATATAGCACAGTGAAGTAAAAACCACCTTGGACTGGAAGAACCAAGATTCTAGACTCTGCTCTATATAACTACATTTTTTACCTTGAAAATTTACATCAAATTCCCAAGCCTCACCTCCTCATCTGGGAAATGAGGACATTAGCTAAATGGTTTTAAATTTATTTTCCCGATCTTAATATATGATTCCACTTCCATGTTTTTCCAAAGTCCTTCTTCTTTTTTTTTTTTTACCAAACTACATCTCTCAATATAGTCTGCAGGGGGCACTAGACTAGGAATTAGAAAACCTGATTTCTCTTCCCAGCTCCACCCTGACCAATTGTGTGACCCTGGTCAAATTGCTTACCCTCTCCATATCTCAGGTCCCCATCCATAAAAAGAGGGACAAGCCAACTCTCCACCTACAACTGAGGGGTGTAGCCAGAGTTAATACCCTATCGTCCTTTGAGCTCAGCAGATAAAAGGCACTGAAAAAAGTACAAAGAATTTTTATGTGCTATTGACTTTATTTTATTTTCTGTGGGAGAGAGAGTCTACCCCAGCTGGAAAGCTGCTTTCTCTGAATCAAAGGGCAGGAATCCAGCAAGTTTCTCAGGATCGGGGTCTTAGACTGGGACTGGCTGGCACTGTACACCAACAGTGCCAGCCAATCCTCCCAGTAAGTTCCCTTTGCCCTGGTGCTCCAGGCGATAACTGTGCCACTCTGCAACTCAACAATGTGTTCTTTGTCCCACAACTGTTCTCGTTTCGCAACTGCCCGGGTAATGTGTTTGAACCTGTAGGAAGAATCAAATAGTTAATGAGGGAAGGGTCTGGCATGCCCTACATAGGTTTTTCCAGCAAGTCCCAACAAGAAGGCATTCTCTCTCTCCTCGTTTCTAACCTACCCCCAAAATATACAAGTGCCACTACCAGGAATGAGCCTCTTTCCCATCAGGTTGTAATACCAGTTTGGCTTTTATCAATGCATTGGCGAGCTATGTTTTTGTTTATGGTTTTATGCCATCTATTTTCCCAGGGATATTATGTTTGCCACACAGCCCTTGAGTTTGCGTCAGCTTTTAAAGCTACCAGTGCCTTTTCAGTTCTTATTAAGCCCTTAATATGGTATGAATATAGGAGCTATTAGAGTAAAGACCTATAATCGCCCCTGAGGAAAATATCCATCACCAACCTTTATGTGTTCCCTGAACCTCTGAAAGGTGTCATCTCTCTCTGGGTGTTTCTGGTGAGAGCATTCTCTGGGAGGTACCAGGAAGCCAAGGCATTTATTTGGTGGGACTTAGAAGGGCATTTTCAAACTATTACAAATTGCCTAGTCTAGCATCTCAATTTCACCTACGTGATGAGCCTTAATTACATGTGCCGAGGTTTGATCCTTTATCCCCAGATGTAGCATTGACAGCAGTTGCCGACATAAATAATGTGTGCTCCAAGTGCTTGCCAGGCTCCCAGCTCAGCCGGGACAGCTGTGGCTTTTTAAATGTCATTCCTAAGATATCCTGGAGGTGTTCAGCTTCCCTCTTTCTAATCTGGAAAGGGAGCTGTGGGCAACATCAGCCCAGATGACAATAATGCATCTTGACAGAGCATTCCTGCTGGACAGGTGTGCCACTGCAGCCGCCTGCAACAGGGAAGGCAGACTCTGTTGGCAAGGATGGCCTCACTGAACTGGAAGCATTTCTCGCCTAAGTCTTGAATCTGATGTGCTTGGCGAGGCTTTCTCTAAAACTGCATGTGTACACACAAACACATACACATAACCCCTGAACAAGTTATGAGGGTTGGCTTTATTTGGCTGTAGTATTCCAAGAAACAATCCAGGTAGCAAAATCTTCTCCTAGGGGCTTCCTGGTTCTTCATTCCTGACTTGTTCTTCTGCTGTCAGCTGAAGCCAACGAGAGAGGCGTTCCCGTGGTTGTTGGCTCAGTGTGACCCAGGCTGATTTCAACTGGCTTTGGGTGGGTTTTATTCTGAGTGCTTGCTGATAAAAGCCACAGCAAAGTCTCCCACAGGTCACTCATCCTCTTGTGTATTTCTGCCTCAGCCCTGCCTTGAACTCAACTGACAGCCCTACCTATTTGCTCCCAGGAGCTTTTACTACATGAACATATAGTAGTGAAAAGAACAGGCATTCGAACCTGGCAGACTTGGGCTGGCATCCTACTCTGGGACTGAATCGCCATATGACCTTGATACATCACTTCATCTCAGTCTCAGTGTCCTTCTCCATAAACCAGTGTGTGGGCAAGCTTTTTCATACCTTCCTCACAGGACGGGGTGAGGCACATACAAGTTCACCTTCTCTCCATCTCAAGTAGCACCTACACAAGGACCAGACTAGCTCCCGGGCTGCCTTCTAGCAAAGGATGCACAGGACAGTGTACAACTGGCCGGAAAAGCAAAAGAGAACTTTTGCAAAACAGTCACAAAAGAAATGGCAAATTAGGAAAGCCATTTTCATTCTCTTTCTGGTAGAAATCCAGTCTCCGTTAATAGGTCTGAAGATTGTCCCTACTTCAACAAGGAAATTGAATCTCTAGCAAAGGATGCAAAGAATGCGACAAGGAAACTGAAGCTCCAAGGGGTTTAATAACAGTGCAAAATTCACATAAGTCTAAATGGTGACCCAACACACAAGACAAACATCCTATGAATCCAAATCCGGCATGCTTTCCCATCTACTGGGCTGCATTTCTTGTCTCACTGGCTTCTGGGCATGCATGATATCCTTCAGTTTGTTAAATGTTCAGAGGATATAGAGTAAGTCAACTGCTAACACAAAACAAAGAAAACTCCCAAGACTGCAGTCTTCCTAGCACAGGAAGGATGTCACAGCAGACACAAAGCCCTTTGCAAACAGACACTGGCTGCATTGTTAGTTCTTTGTCTCACCTCTTTTTTCCCACTCTTTCCTGCCCCCATATCGCTCTCCAGTGGATCTCTCAATACTATTTGCTGGCCACAGAGAACCACCGGTCATTTTCCAAAGATTCCATGCCTCCTGGCTTCTTTGACTTCTCACAGCCTGGACTGGCTCTGCCTGGAATACCTCTCACCCCTCCCAGGCTGGCAAATTCCATCTTAGCCTTCAGCATTCAGTCTCCAGGTGAATGGGAGCAGTTCCGGACCCTCTGGCAAGGCTGGGAAAAGAGCCAAAGCTTCTGAACCAAACAAATGCAACTTTAAGAAGAGCTCTTAAGTATAGCTGTGTGGCTTGGGGAAGATTGTTTTACCTCTCTGAGAATCAGGAGGAAATTATATTGTCTCTCTTGTACTGCTGTGAAGATTAAACAAGAATGCAAGGAGCATAGTATTTGTGACTCAGTAGAGGCTCCAGAAATACACTCATTTCCTCTCCTCTGTGCTCCAAAAACTCTTATATGCCCACCAATTATAGTGCCAGTCACACTGTATTGCAATAATTCCTTTGTGCCTTTCTCACTAGGAAGCTAGTAAGTTCCTCAGAGACATGAATGGCTGCTTTTATCCCTGGGCCCCGGCCCTCAGGCTGGGGTACATTAGGCATTTGATATACTGTGAGTGAAGGAGCCATGCAAGATCAGGAAGTTGTAAAGAAAATGTTTGCCTTTCTTTGCCTGGGAGAAAAGTATGTTATCTTTGATTTCCCCACCTCCTTAAGCCAGCCTTATCTGAATTTTCTGAACTTCAGATGACTTCAAATGTTAGTTCTGAACTGGATAGTTCAAGCGAGCATGGATATCTCAATCAAGAATTTCCCTTCTGCGTTCCACAAGCATCTGTGCTGGTGTACAAAGTTGAAAGGTAAACATCTGAGTAAAGTTTATCCTTCCTGCATTTGGAAACCCAGCATACATATGGCTGAACAGTTCAGTTTGGCCAGGAATCCACGTATTATAAAGCTGACATGCAAATATCCACTAGCCAGATGGAATGGAAATCAAGCCACAGGTCAAAAGGAAGCAGGGAGTTGAAACAAAGATGCTATTCTCTGCCTCCCTCATCCCTTTGTCTCTGTCTTGTGAAAATCTCAGTTTATTTGAGATACTTAGAATTTGAGTAACTAAAGTCACAGGTTTGCCCTCTCTTCACATCAGTTTTCTCATCAATTAGATGGGAGAAAAATACTTTCCACAAAAGAAGGATATTGTGTGGAAATATCCTCATATTATCAAATATCTATTTGGATCTGATTTCCCCTTTGCAGACTTAAAATACATCTTCTTTAAATTGCAGAATAACTTTGAGAACATTTTGTTAGTAACATCACGCAGATGGATCAGACTTGCCTCCTATCTGGACCCATGAACAGGACATTTGCTAGCTGGGTGTATCTGTGTTTATGTTGCTTCCCCCACTATGCTGGTTGCATTCTGTCTACTATCCTAAATTAAGGATGTCACAGAATAAAGATGAACTCACCTCTTTGGTGACTGAAGAGTGCTGGAATAGTTTCTAGGATAGCATCATCCAGGGAAAGAGGTCTCAAAGTTGGTTTTAAGGAATATAGGAAGTTGTTATAAGCTCTATATCATCAGTGTTTGAAAAGATGTGTGTCCTGGTTGGTTCTATGATTTAGAGGGATGCTTGGTGACATCAGAGAGGATGGATTAGAGGAGGGAGACACTGGTTGCTGGGAGATTAATTTAAAAATTCTTGCATTGATAAGGATGAGAGATGATAGGGTCTTGACCTAGGCCATTGGAAATGGGAAGAGAAAGGAGATCTAATAAATTTTGAGGGTAAAAGCCACTTGGATTAGGGACCAATTTTACCAATGGGGTTAGAGGAGAAAGAGAAAGAAGGAAAAGGTGGCTTCTATTAATACAATTTAATATTTTAAGCTCCTTTTCCCTAAAAAGCCGGGATGTACTCATCCATCTGTGACAACAGCTTTGTCAAAATAATATTTAATTGGTGAGATTTCCTCCTTAAGATATCTGGCTTTATCATTTAAAACACCCCTCCCCAAGAAAAAAAACTGAATTAGTAGCGAAAGTGATTTCATCATTAAACAAAAGGGTTCGATTGACCACTTCAGCTCTTGGCCCTCATTTCTGTGGTTCATCACATGTGAGGGTTCACCCCCTTAAATGGTTGAAGTGGTAGCACCCCACTGTAGAAAGACCTGGTCACATCTCAGCTCTCCAAGGTATTAATCCTGAGACCAAGGTTCTAAATTCCAGTCCATCCAGGACAGATGCTTTGTGAGACTCCATCCCTGACCCAAGGGGGTCATCTTCAAATGCAGTCTTCCAGTAGGTCCATGATCAGCTTCTGTTCTGTTTTTTAGTATAACAGAACAGTTGTCCAGTCTTCGTGGGGTTCAAGAATGTTATGAAAACTGAGTTTGCAAGCACTGGAGTATGTGGACAGAAAAAAAGGGAATGTATTCCCCAGAGTCCTCCATTAATTCAACAGTTTCTCTTGATGAATAAACAAAGAAAAATAAAGGGAGGGAAGTCATCGTCAGGTATGTTTGGGAAACACAGGGCTTTGTAAGTTGTATAAGGTGATGTATCAGTCAAGGTTCCAACAGATGGCAGAGGGCACACTTAAATTAGGGTACTTTGAAGAGAGCTTTAAAAAGACATTGTTTATTCAGCCGTAAGTAGGGTATCAAGAAACTCTAAGAAATATTTCAGTACTGGAATTAGTTATAGATTTAACACCCCAAACTCAGGAGGCTCAAGGGAATAGAATATTTATTGGAATGTGGAGTCAAAGGGGTCAAGATGAGCCTGCAGGGAGGGAGCCAGAGGAAAAATCGCACCAACTCAACTCTCCCACCTCCTCCAATCTTCTGGTAGTGTTCAGCCCTGTCTGGGCCCCTAGACACCAGAGACATGGGAACCTATTCATTGAGTCCACACAAGTTGGTCTCCTGGGGAATGTCCCAGGGTGGAAGCAGGTGGAAATGGTGTCCAGAGGTGAAGGGAGATCCCCTTGTCTTCTTTAACGTGCTAGTTGATGTGTGTTGGGATGCTCCCAGCACCACCTGTACTAGGCAGCAGTCCCCACACGGATGTGATTTCAGCACATTTACTCAGCATGTCAAGGAAAGTGCTGTGTGAAATGTCTCTTTACTGGCAGATTTGAGGATTTGGCTTATCAGGCTAATGAATGGCAAAGGTCGGCTTTGATTTAGGAAGCAATTTGCTTTAACATCCACTACTCTCTCAACATCTGTGCTTTCTAGCAGAGCTGTTTATATTACTCTCATTTTCCAGATGAGGAAACAGAAATCACTTTGCTCATCCTAGTTCACAAAGCTCAATGAAAACTTGTCCCTGGGCTCCATTAGGGATCTCTGAACTCCCATGTAATGAATGCCAGTGGTAGTCTAAGTCCATGTCCTAGCTTGCCTTGGGAGGAATAGATTAGAAAAGGGAAGCTCTTGGCTATAGACTGGATGTTCACCCCCCTGCCAAATTCATATGTTGATGTGGACACCTCAATGTGATGCTGTTAGAAGGCAGAGCCTTGGGGAGATGATTAGGTCACAAAGGCAGAGCCCTTATGAATGGGATTAGTGCCCTTATAAAAGAGACCCCAGAGAGCTCCCTAGTTCTTTCCTCCATATGAGGACACAGAGAAGACAACAGCTATGAAGCAGAATGTGGACCCTCACCAGACACAGAATCTGCTCACATCTTGATCTTGGACTTCCCAGCCTCCCGAGCTGTGAAAAATAAATTGCTGCTGCTTATAAGCAACTAGTCTGTGGTTGTCTATTTTAACAACCCTAACAGACTGACAGTCTTTTTAGGGAGCTACTTATAGGAAGTTCATGAGCATTAGTTTCAGATACTGTATTAAGACTCTAGACTCTCACTCAGTAAGTCCAACCATTAACTAACAATTTTTTAAGCCCTCCCCTATGTGAGCTACAGTGCTAGCAACTGGGTGGAGTGGGATGGTGAAGGATATTGGAGTTTGGTTTGGAGTTAACACACTCTCAGATAAAATATTTACCTGCCCTATGGAATTGACAGTCTAATGGGGAACCAACCCAAACACTCAACAGGATAATGGAAAACAAATTGACATGTACCCATAGGATGGAATACTATCCAGCAATAAAAGGGAACAAATTGGTGATGTATGCTACAACACGGGTGAATCTCAAAAATAAATCAAGTAAAAGAAACCAGACATAAAGGGTACATACTGGATGACTCCATTTATATGAAGTTCAAGACCAGGCAAACTAATGTACGCTAATAGAAATCATAATAATTATCTCTTGGTGAGGAGAGTGACTTGGAAGGAGCATTGAAGAAATTTCTGGAATGATGGGAATGCTGCATATCTTGAACTGAGCTGTGTTTACACAGGTGTCTATACCTGCAAAAAAAAAAAAAACCCTCAATCAAATGATATCTTTAAGATTGATGCAATGTATGCTTATAAATTGTGCCCAGTTTTAAAAAATCAAATAGGGAATATTTCAGTGACACATGCACAGTCTTACAATGCTGGCCTCTTGCAGTTTGCCCCTCTGCTTGGACACAGAGAATGCACACACATGTCTTTTAGGACACCAAATTGCATGGTTGTAAGGAGCATTGCTGAGCAACAGATCTAGGTTCAAGTCCCAGCTCGACCACTTCCTGATATGTGACTTCGAACAAGTCGCATAACCTCTCTGATCCTGAATTTCCTCACACCCAAACGTACCGTGTTGTAGTGAGAATTAAGTGAGAAAATGAATAAAGTAACTCAGCAGACTTTATGGCACATTGAAGGTGCTCAGTAAATACAGGTTATCATCATCATCACTATTCTGCTCATCTGCACTCCACTCCACTTCTCCTGGAGTGAGATAAATTCAGAGAGAGAGACAGGAAAGTAAGCAAAGGAAATGGGTAGTGTCTGCTAACTCTCCCTTTTTTTTTTATTTGTCTCTCAGTGGTCTCTTGTAGGCAAGTTTGAGGTTGCCTTTCAATGTAGGATGTGGCTGAGTGGACGTGATGGGAAGACAGGCATCCTGGCCTTAAGGGCCCCTTAATGTGCGGGGAAACACTGCACCATGGTACCCCTGCACGTACACCTGCTGCAGTGGAGGTGTGGGCTCTGGTGGGCTCATTAGTGGTTCTCTCAGCCACAGCCCTCATGAATCTGCCCTGAGTTCTTTGCAGAGCCAGAGTGCCTTAAGGCAAGAGGTAAGGCCCCCATGGTGTCTGCCAGCCGGCTGCTTCCATAATAGAATATTGATCTCCACCAGCAGAACTGCAAGCCCCATGCGCCAGGCACTGACCCTTAAAGGCAAGCCCTCTGCAGATGGCAAATCCATCAGCTGTCAATTGATATTAACAAGCAATTATAATGCAGTCCCTGTGTTATCTTCACTTGGGGATATCAAGGTGATTGTTTCAAGAAGAGAAATAGAAAAAAACAAGAAAACAACAAAAAAGAAACTTGATCAGCTCAGAATGCTCCTCCAGAATCCTGTCTGATGAGGATGAAACTAATGGTATAGCAGAGTGAGCACTATGACTTGGAGTCAGGAAAATGAGCAAGCCTCTAACTAGAGATCTATGCCCGTCACTTGCCTTCTCTGAGCCTTCCTGCCTTGTTTGTACAGCAGTGGTTCTCAATCCTGGCTGCACAGAGACACCTGGGGAGTTTTGAATACTCCTAGTACCAGGACCACACTCCAGAACAATTACATCAGAAACTCCAGGGTGAGACCCAGATATCCAGAGTTTTTAAGGCTCCCAAACTTCATATGTGCAGTGGAAAACCTTGAGAAATCCGAAGTGAGTAGCTGAAATCAGTGATCTTTAAGGCAGTAATTCTCAACCTTCCAGGTGTATGCAGGTCACCTACAATCTTGCTACAATGCAGATTCTGACTCAGGAGCTCTGATGTAGTACATCTGGGATTCTGCATGTTTAACAAGCAATGAGGTGATGCAGCTCTTGCTAGTCTGGGGGCAGTATTTTGAGTAGCAAGACTCTAAGGTGCTTTATCTCCCCAACATTTAAAAAGCCTACACAGCTCAGTCATAGGACTTTGCACACTGCAGGAAATGTCCTCTCTCTGTGCTGTCCAACATGGAATAGCAACAACAAGCCACATATGGCAGTTGAGCACTTGAAATGTGGCTGGTGCCACTGAGAAATCCTATTTTTAATTTGTATTTTTGACCCCAATTAAAATTATTGAAATTTAAGTTACTTTATTTAGATTTAAACATGGACCATAATGGGGCTGAGAAATGGTGTTTTCATAACATATACCCATAGGCAGGGTCACAGATACTGCCCTCCAGGAATGAGCCCCAATTCTTGGCCAGACATTCTTCTCCTGGCTCAAATTAAGCCCACAATCTAAATCAGCACGAACAGAATGTGCTGGCTCTGGGTATGTCATAGGAGGGAAGTGGCTAGAGATGTAGCTAAGAGGTGATCATTGTACTGGGCCTCCTGGGACAGGCTGAGGGTTTTGGGCTTTATCCCAAGGACAATGACAAAGATAAGGCCAAGCTATCACAGCAGCACAGAAGAGGAAAGTCTTGGTATCACCTAGCGGAGAAGGCAAACGGAGGAGGTAACATTTGAGCTGAATCTTTAAGGGTGAATAGAGGTTCACCAGGAAGCCAAATCAAGCAAGGAGAATTCCAGGGAAAGGGAACAGCATGTACAATGATAACTATGGCTCTTCGTATTTGAGAAGATAACAGGGATTGTTATTGTGCAGACTTTGAAGAGGTGGCTCCCAAACAGGGCCACTGGTCAGTTGTCGAGGTGGCACGCTGCTCAACTCCAGGAGAAGCTCTTTGCATATACAAAGTTTAAGTGGCATCCTGTGCAGGGAGATGTACCAGCTCTGCCTCATTTTATTGTTTCTAACATTTTTTTACTAAAGTTCTCTTGCTTCTGGTCAAGGAAACCCTATGAGAATGGAGCCTCAGACTGGAGGCATCTATAAAATGAGCCCTGGATTTCAGGGGCTCCTGATTACCAAATGAGGTGGAAAATTATGGGTCTCCTTTATGCCAGGTACTGTTTCAGTGCTTTACATGTGTTATCTCATACTTCTCAAGCATTCCTCTGAGGACACGGAGCTGAGAGGTGAAGGCAGTGCCGATAGAAACTGTTAGAGCTGACATACCCAGCCTGGACTGATTTCTACATCCATACTCTGTGCACTACTGGATGATTCCTTGAAGGTGTTAGGGGGAAGCCTTTAGTCTGCTTCAATATTGGATAACCCTACTGAAAATTATCTGTTTGCATGGGATTAGGACTCATATGTTCAGATATCAGAAGGCTTTGATGTGGCTGAAATTGTATCGACATGTTTCGGCAACACAAGTTAGCTCACTCCCATTAGAAACTCTGCTTGGCAGCAGTATCTGACTTATATTCATTAGAAAGAGAAACCAATGGCTTTAAAATTTCTGTTGATTTGGCACCTCATCAAAATATGACTACCTGGGGGGGGGAGGGAAAGTAGTAAAATGGATCTTTAGTGGTGTATTTCCCACATCCTATAGGAATCACAATTATATGTTTGCGTATCTGACTATCACCCTGAATTGTCCCACAGGGAGCCCAATCAGCTTCTCTATGTTAATTCTCAACACTGTCTGGGTCTCCCTGGGCCATCTAATACACTCCAATACCTGTAAATATCACACACATACTGGTAATGGCCACATCTATATCTGTGTCCTCAACATCACTTCACAGCACTAACACATGTCTATCTGTCTGTGAGACTCCTATGCCTTCTGGCTTAACATGTCTCCTCTTTCTACAATTGTGTTTTCCCTCTTGTGTGTCCTGTCTCAGTGAATGGGACTACCACCCCCACGGTCACCCCGGCCAAGAACCTGGAAGTCTCCTTTGATTCATTCATCTCCCTCACCATCTCCAATCCTACCTCCCATCTTATCACTCCCCCATGTTTCTGGTAGCATTAAGATCAGCTACATATTACAGAAAACATAAGCAAACAAACAAACCCAGTGATTTAAATAATATAGCTGTAGACCCAGCTTCCCAAGGTGGGGAGTCTGTGCTCAGTATGGTGGTACGATAGTGGTCAGGGATCCAAGCTCTTTTATTCTGCTTACCATACACCATGCACCTTCCATTCCCAATGTCTGGGATGTCTACTGGAATGTCACTGTCACATCCATGCTGTAGGCTAGAAGACAAAGGACTCAGGGGTAGGATGGGACAGGCTTCCAGCTAATTCAGTTTCCTTTAATCAGCCTTCTCCCAAATTTCACATTACAGTCCTGCTAATTCTCATTGGTCAAAATAGTGCCATGGCAGACTAATCAATATAATCTTCTAGCTGGGTGGCCTACTACTCCATATAATGCAAGGTAATGTTACTAAGGCAGAAAGGGAGAATGGAGCTTGGGAAGCAGCTAGCTGTTTCTGCCATTCCAAGTGCTGTTGCTCCTTGGTGCTTTAGAGTTAACATACCTGCCTGCTTCTACGTTGTACTGTCATTGTTCTCGTTGAGGCCCATCCCCAGAGGAATAGCAACTTAAACGAAAACTGGAAGAACGTGTACCAAGCCAGGAAAATGGCCTTTGCTCAGCTTGGAATGGCTTTTTTCAATTTGCTGCCCCCACCGAAAAAGCTCTTAGTTCAAAAGCAACAGCGATGTAAGAACGACTAATGCTTCCACCTGCTCTTCAGTTTAATAGCTAGAGATTCCACATGCCAGACAGGAAAGAGGGCTAGGAAGGAAAATGAGCATTATGATAAATAATTGATGTTAATACCGACAATGAAGACAAACAATGGTGATAAATGGCACGACAGAACTAAGGAAATTGTTCCACCGTGATATCTTGATTTCAAGCAGATCGACTCTATAATCACCTAGCGGTTTCATCAGGAATTCATCAACGTCAAAGAGCCCGGTCTGCCAGTCTTTGGTGTTTACTACCAGTGGGTGCCTAAATAACATCAGCTGGCTTTCCATCCATCAGCATGTTCACTGGGGCTTTATCTGCAGACAAAATGAAACATGATAATGAGTTTTATGTCTCTCCTCTGCCTCAGTAGTCCCATGGAACCCCCTTACCTCTCTGTACCCTGGGATCTAGACCAGTGCCTGGGCTGTAGGATCCCTGAAATTAGTATTGCATTAAACTAAGTTAAACATGAAGCTTGATCCAGTGGATTATTAGTTCTTAGTTTTACCATGTAGTCAAATGAGCAGTCATGCAAATCACAAAATTCTACCTGCCACCTTGTGCTTACCTAGGTAACTGTACTTACAATGTGTGAGGCTTAGGCCAACCTATTAACCTTCTATTTCTCTGTCTTCTAAATGGCAATAATAATATGGACCTCACTCTATTTTTGTGAGGAATAAATAAGATAATCTATGTAAATGGTCAAGCACATTTTGTGGTTCTTAAGAAAAGGTATCAGACATGCCCCCACCCCCCAATATACACACACTTTTACCAGGTGGTATTTTAAATATTTTAGACCTTAAAGGAACTGAAGCTAACCATACATATGGTAAGAGAAATAGCTACTCTTTGTTTATTGGAAAGGTAACACACATTATCTGACTTAAACTTCACAACATATTTGAGACAGAGTTCATTACTGTGAGAAAAGAGAGCTGAAGGTCATTGGGATGACACATGGAAGAGTCTACCTTATTGGAAATAGTTGAGCACAGGAAATAAGCATAAAAATCTGAGCAAGATTTGGAGAACATCTATGTTTCCTTACCAACTTGTATGTCAAGTCTGGAATCTAATATTTTGTGACAAGCAACTATATTCCACAGTGCAGAAGTAAAGATGACTTCATGCAGAAGCTGCAGGATGGCATGGTGGAAACAGAATGGGCTCAGGAATATGTGTGTGTGTGTGTATGTGTGTGTGTGTTCAGTATCCTGACTCAGACTTGTATGAGGAGTAGGGGAGGGAGTGTTGCCTTGTCATGGAAAAGAAAGCACATTGCTTGAACACTTACTTCATGTTACACATTGTACTAACAGCTTTATATCTATTGCCTGTAATCCACCCAGCAAGCCTGTGATATTGATTTGATATAATCTTTGATTTATGGTTGAAAAACAAGGCTTATAAAGATACTGAACATTAACCCAGGTTTCAAGCACTGTTCTCTCTGGTTCCCAAGCCCCTTAACTTTTGACAATATCTGTAAGGAATGTAAATAAAATATTTGAGTAGCAGATACAAAACATTGCCCACCTCACCCATTATAGTGGTTTTAACATGCCCACCAGTTCTATGACCCTCCTCCCCTCAAATGGTGAAGCCTAATTCCCCTGCATTACAATATAGGTTGAATTAGTGACTCACTTCTAATACATGGAATATGGCAAAAGTGAAAGTGTGTGACTTCTGAGATTCAGTAATAAAAAACTGGTTTCTTCTCTGCTCTCTCTTTCTTAGATCACTCTGTGGGAAGCCAGCTGACATATTGTGAGGACACTCAAACAGACTAAGGAGAGGTCCACGTGGTGAGAAACAGGTCTCCTGCCAATAGCCAGCAAGGAACTGAGGCCATTTCCAACAGCCATGTGAGTGTGCCATTTTTGAAAATGCATCTTCCAGCCCTTCTTAAGCTTTTAGATGACCATATCCCCAGTGGATATCTTGACAGCAACCTCATGAGCAATCTTGAGCCAAAACCAGATGGCTAAGTTACTCCATAATTCCCAATTCACAAAAACTGTGAGATGATGCATGCTTGTTGTTTTTTATAAGCCACTAAACTTGGGAATGGCCTATTATACATGATAGATAACTAACACCCATCCAGCAGTCAAGAAAGTAGTTGGGGAAGAGGTGGAACCAGCACCCCAAAATCCTCATGTTGTGTTTTTTCCCCTCACTCTGCCACACTGGTCACCAACAGAGAAGAATCAGGCCAGGGAGTGACTTTTGTCTCAGTGCCTCTGCCTTGTGGCTGCCAATAGTAGAGCTATTTCCCCTCAATCTGCAAGAAATCATAATTGGAAAGAAACACCCACCATTCTAAAGTATAAAATCCAAGCAGAGATGTGTTTCACAAAGAATCTGGGAGCATATCATGGAGGAAACAGTATGGACTCAGGAATCATGACACCTTGACTAGAATTCCAGATCTGTCATTGATACAAAGGACACATTATTTAACTTCTCTAAATCTTTGTTATTCTCATTTATTGTACAAAGTGGGGATAATAATTTCCAACTCACAAGATGACTATAATGATGTGAAGAGATTATTTATAGAGAGCTCTAGCACATTTCTTCTTTCAACAAACACTTGACAGAGTTTTAGGCCCTGTGTTAATTACTGGTGAGAAGAAGACACACAGAGCCATACCCTTACAGAGCTTTCAGAGGAAAGTAAACTTAATCAAGTCATATTTTTAAAGCATGAAAAAATGCATGAAATGTAGTAGGTACTTAATAAACATTTGTGTTTACTTCCCTTTTATCTTCTCCTAGAGTCTGACTTGGTGGTGGTAGTGGTGGAGGTAGGTGATGGTGGTAGTGGTGGAGGTGACGGTGGTAGTAGTGGTGGAGGTGATGGTGGTAGTGGTGGAGGTGATGGTGGTAGTGGTGGAGGTGACGGTGGTAGTAGTGGTGGAGGTGGTGGTGGTAGTGGTGGAGGTGATGGTGGTAGTGGTGAAAGTGATGGTGGTAGTGATGGAGGTGATGGTGGTAGTGGTGGAGGTGATGGTGGTAGTGGTGGAGGTGATGGTGGTAGTGCCGGTGGTATTGGTGGTGGTAGTTTTCCTACAAGACATGCCATTTTTCTTGGGGCAGAACTCCCTTTACCTCTAAAGCATATTCATGGCCTCCCTTCATTTCCTGGCATTTCCCACAAAAACCTGAGCAATCATCATTCTCCATAACCCAGATACTTTATTTTTAAAAAAAACATAATATTTATGTTCTTTCAATTCACTCCTAAGATTTAACATTAGAGTCATTATTTGTAATGACTATTAGAGACTCAAGTCTACCCAGTAATGATGGGCCTCACTACAATCCTTTATTTAAGGATGTGGAAGAACATGGAAGAGAGGTGAAAAATAGTTCTTTCCAATTTGCTCTGAAAGTACGTCACCAAAAACACAGACAATCGATGGCTCAAATGGCACCCAAATCCTCAGTCTCTCGTGAAAGCCAATGGGGTGCAGTGGGTGGGCAGACTGGTGTCAATCAGGAGATTTGCTCACTTGTGCAGTGTTTTGCACATGATGTCTAGGTCAGAAGACTGTCCTACCTCTCCTGAGGGCTTGTTCTGCTGCTTGTCTGCTGGTAACACTTTTATATGAAATGGTGGTTCCATGACCAGAAAACCACAGTGGACATCAGGAGACCGGGGTCCTACTAACTAATGGGGTGATCCTTTTTGGGTCATGTTTTCCCTTCCTGATCCTCAGTTTACTCAGATATAAGGTAAAGGTGATGGATTCCATAGCCATTTTCCTAGATCTAAAATGTCCCTTTTCAATAATAGTGGCTACCATGATTGAGCACTCTTTCTTATGCAATTCTTTAAACTCTACTTACATTATTGTTCTCATCTTTAAACAAACCCTGAGATAAGTGGCATCATTTCCTAGGCACAAAAGGTTTGTTGAGTAACCTCCCCAAAGTAAGAGGCAGGACTGGAGTTTGGATTCCCATTCACTACTCCCCATTGGGTTTCACAATAGCCTGAGTGAGCCTGGGATCCTGGCCTTACCAAATAACAAGTTATTCCAGAAATACTCAGGAAAAAGCTGATGTCATATGTCGCACATGGAAGGATATAGAAATAGAAAACAACCTGCAGCCAAAAGTATATTTTAATATGATTTTCATATGATTTGGTGATGTTTTTAATGTGATTTTAGTATGATATTTTCACCTCCCGTCTTACCACTGTGGAATCTCAGAAAATAGTCTTGATATCAGTGGACTCCATTTACCTTAGAGAAAAAATTTTAGTGAGACTTTTTTTTAAAAAAAAAGATGTCAATTAGAATAAAGAGTATAGCCTGGGAGGACTCTCTAAATATTTGTGGGCCCAGAGCACATTGTCAGCTCCACTTTTTTTAACTCCAGTATAATCAGAACTTGAGAATCCCCAGTGGAACTTAAAGATTTTGATGTTTTTCTACAAAAGTTTCTGAGTGCCTGCTATGTGTGAAACAAAGTGTCTGGACTTCTATACATGCATAATTCATGATCTCCCCACACCTCACCAGTAAGACAGGTGCACTGAATCCCATCTTGCAAAGAGAATATAAAGCTCAGAAAATAGGATGGAATTCCTCAAGGTTATACTGAAAGAAAGAGACAGAGGAGGGATTAGAACCCCGGACTGCTGGATTCCCTTCCTTACACCAAGCCTGCCTCACAAAGATGCTGATGTTCCATTACTTGTTTGGCAAAGCCCACCCCTCTGTCATTCATGAAAAGGTAACTGCATCCAGTAAACGCAAAAGCAGGCATGAAATGTGACGTGATGAGACCCAGGCGGAGTAGTTTACACATGGCTGTTGCCTGGGGTGCGGAGCAGAAACATTCTTGGCAACATGACCCTGAAAAATAACAATGAGTAGCTGAAACTGAGAAGAAAGAATCTCCCAAGGACCCTGAAACTGGATATTTTCTCAAGCCTCACCTAGGACCAAAAATAAATTATGAAGAAGTGAAGATGCCAACCTCCAGGAAACACTGGAGTTAAATTCATGCTGGAAATCACCCGACATTTGGTGGCATGTCAGCATTTCTGGAAGATTAAAACAATCCAAACAAACAACACTGACAAAAAAAATCAGTGAGAAAAATATATATTTGTAAAGAAACTGTGGACAGTGGTTCAGCAGCAGATGGCCAAGAGAAATAGAGCAGTATTTCTTTTGGAGTTTATTATTCAGACCCTTTTCACTCCAGGGCAGCCTCTATAAGATAGGCTGTTAGGAGTCCCGTTTTATAGATAAGGAAACTGTGCTTCAAATTTCTCATTTGGCCCGTCAGTCCTCTACACCTGGCCTACACCCTAGGAAATTGACATTTATAGACTACACCAATGAGCTCCTTGCCTCCTGGCTTCCAGTTGGGTTTAGTCAATAGGAGCCATCAGCAGGAGGATTGGAAGGTAGCAGAAAGACATCTGGCTTTTTACTGCTCCAAATCCTTTCCTGCCAGAACTTAGATTGGCTGTAATGTCCCATTGAAAGTTACAGGCCCCTCCAGGCAGCTCTTTCCTCCAGCTATACCATCTCTCCAAAGTCCAGGAAATGCTTCCTCTCCTTGCCCTCAATCCCAAGCTCAGAGTGATAAGGGCTCTCTCCTGTCACTAGCTCTGAGATGCATCACCATCCCTTGTGAGTGCCCCTTAGTTCTTTCTGCATCTCTTTAAATAGTCTTGTCATTAAACTGCCTTAACTGCCTGTTTTATGTATGTTAGCTGATTGCTTTGGGAGGGACCCTGACTGATGCTGAATCCAAGACAGGAAAGGGTTAAGTCACTAGCACTAAGTCCTATGAATCAGGTGTTAGTTAAAGCAATGCTAATTGCTATGACATAGGAACCCTTAAACCTCAGTGACTTCCATCAAGATACATTCATTTCTAACTCACACAAGTCTCACACCTGAGTGGCATGTGTCTCTTCTCCAAGTGGTGATTTGAAAAACCTGTCTCCCTCTGGCTCCTTCTGGCTCCTTCCACCTCCCAGCGCTGTGATATTCAACATGGGATTTCTAAGGTCACCCCAATCATGGGGGATCAAACATGGAAGGTTGCATGCCAGGCCTAGAAGTGGTGGACATCTCTACCATTCATAATATCATAGACAAAGCTGAGTCACATGGCTGCCCAACTACAAGAGGCCCAGAGAAGGTGTGTTCAGGAGGATAAAGGAAAGGGTCTGGGACAGAGCCGGTCATGGGTGTAAGAGCACAGGCTGGAACCCAGAGCTTTCCCATTCAAAACCCAAACCCTCCAGTTCATGGTACATACATGTACTTAATGTGTGCATGAAATAATAAGAATCAACGATGTGAGCTCAGGGAGCAGAACAGATAGAGGGTGAACAATTTAAATAATGTGGTAGATTCAGCTCATTATTCCACCAAAAGAGTATCTGCTGTGGAAAGAACATGAGACAGGAAATGTCATCCGCTCTGCCTCAGCCTATCTCAGTGAGCACTTGCCCTTCATAGTTTAAGTGTCTCATTGCACATGATTCAGTGATTCTACCACTAAAAGACACACATTTTTTTTTCCTGGCTGGTGTGGCTCAGGTGGATTGAGTGCCAGCCTGTGAATCAAAGGGTCACAGGTTCAATTTCCAATCAGGGCACATGCCTGGGTTGTGGGCCAGGTCCCCAGGAGGGGGCATGCGAGAGGCACCCACACATTAATGTTTCTCTCCCTCTCTTTCTTTCTCCCTTCCCATCTCTCTAAAAATAAATAAATAAAATCTTTTTAAAAAAGACATTTTTCTATCACTCACCCCCTTTTTATTATACATATGCATACATACATATATAATATATGTATTTAATCATAAATATTACTATAATAGGATTATATGAATGAACATGCATTCTGTGATTTACAGTCCCTTTTAGAAACATCAAGGATAATTTTGATTATATACCCTGTGTGCCTTATCCAGTGAATTTAGAACCTGCCATTGCGTGTCCTGCATCAGCAGTCTACCCAGAGAGCAGGTCCCTCTTCCACTCGCACCTCTGTGGGTTTCTCTCTACTACATGTGGCTTTTATGGTGTTAGCGCATACCCTCTGAGAATACAGATGGTAGAACTTTTTGCATCACCATGTAAATCTGCAGATTCACCACTCAATAAGTATTGACCTGTTGACTTTGCCTTTTTTCCACTCTGTAGGCATTTCCAGTGATCCAGGAATTTAGAGAAAGAACATGCCTCATGAAGGTAAGTAACCTGGGGGACTCATGTAAAAAATAAGCTGACATGGATGTTATTTCAAGATTTAAAAGAGGATATTTGAATCCTGCCTCAGTAAGTAAAAATCACAAGCTCTCAGCTTGCTAGTCATCTCCATGGTACTCTTGATAATAGTGTTTTATTCAGATGGAGAAAAAAAAACATGACGGAAAAAGAAATTTCAAGCACTATTGGATTATCATGGTTGTGATTCTCTTGATCTCATCATTATTGCATGTGAGATATTGTGGCCATAGCAGGGAAGATGTACCTGCCCTCTAGGATGGTATTATGGTAGATAGATAAGGTATGCATTGGCAAACAAAGAAATAAGATAATTACTGATGACAGTAAGTGGTGCAAAGAAAATGAAATTCAAGTGGTATGTTGGAAATTGTCCTGAGATGGGAGAGGGACGTGTAACTTTAGATAGAAGGTCAGAAAAGGCCCTGACTGATGAACAGGAGTGGGCTAGGTGAATACTGGGGGAGTGGTATTCCAGGCATATGATGATGAACAAGTGTAATAGCCTTGGGATCAGGATAGTTTGGGGCACCTCGTGAAATGCCACAAGGCTGTGTGGCTGCAATGAAAATGTGGGATATAATGTGTACAGGTGGCTAGGGGTATTTCCATGTCTGGGGTGTTTCCGTGGCTAAATGAGCCTGTGAGGCAAGACATAGAAAGTTTGAATTGTGTTCTAAGAGTAACAGAAAACTACCGAGGGGAGTGAGCAAAGGAGACTTGTGGTCTGTTTGTTATTTGTTTTGAGGGGAATGGTTTTTGCTTGTTTTACTTTGGTGTAAGGATCACTCTGTCAGTTGTGTGCTGAGTAAGCTTTGGGGAGGCGGGTGGGGACTGGTAAGAGTAGCAGAGACCAATTTAAAAGACGAGAAATGACAACTGGGACCATAGAGGTATACTTTGAATTGGTGGAAGTGGTCAGATTGAGGACACATTCCAGTGGGGCTGTCAGATCTGCTGATGGATATGGCATGGGCTGTGAAGGAGAATGAGGAGTCTGGGATGATTCCCATATTTGGTGCTTTGGCAACTAGGAAAAGGGTTGGATGTAGCCAAAATGGAGGCAACCAGAAGTGCTATTCTGCCCGAATGGTGGGAAATCCACCACTCCAGGCCATTACTTTCAAAGGGGTATTTGATGAGTGCCTGAAAAAGAAAATATGGGCCCTACCCTCAAAGAGTCCCAGGCTGGACAGACAAATGGATGTGCACACAGACCATTATGCTGAGAGAGAGAGCCCACGAGGCATTCTGGGGATCAAGGGAGAGGCAATGAGCCCAGAATGTAGACTCAGACAGGCTTTTCAAGGAGATGACACCTATCTAAGACTCAAAAGGTAAATGAAAGCCGAAGAAGTTAGGAGGGGCAATCAAGTAGGGCAGATGTGATGAGCAAAAGCAGAGGGCTGGAACAGTATGACAATAAAGCACATGCATTTCACCAGGACAAACTGCAAAGGCAGAATTGGAGGGTGGCCAAAAATGGGGTTAGAGATGTCAGCAGGTCCCAATCATGGATGGCTTTCATACTGCCCCACGGAGCTTAGCATCTTCCCTGGAAGCCTCAAGAGGGTGAGACATTGAAGAGTTTGAGAAAGAAGGGCCAAGGTCAGACTTACATAATCACAAACTCTGTGTCTAGGTGGTCCAGATGATAGCAAATAAGGAAATGTCTTTGTCATTCATTGTTCCTACCACTCATTTTGCCCTTGACTTTGGTTTCCTTGAGTTATTTCCCCTATTGCATGTCTGGCATCTCATGGTCTAGAAAGTGTGAAGTCTTATTCTTTATTGAATCCTTGTAGTCTCCAAGAAAAGACTTACCATGAAGTGAGAAATCTATAGGGTTCCCTGATATATTCCCTGGTTAGGATTTAAGCAGTGTATTCATCAAGTATCTAGGAATCTTGGGGATAAAGATCCAGCCCCCAAAGTCAGCACCACTTCAGCACCCCTGTAGTAATATAATATCAACTGACTCTTTATCTTAGAGACAGTGGCAACAACTATATGAGAAATTCCAATGGCTGTCCAATTATGAAAGGCTGGTCATCAAATCAAACACAGTCTTTAAGATTTTTCCAAAATACCTTTGGCTGACTCTTTGTTTATACTCCAAGCACACAACTAAGCACATTTCATTTGTCAAGAAGTTCTCAACCCTAAGAGGTATACCATTTGACAGTTGAGGAAACTGAGGCATGATTAATGAACTTGACCAGAGTCATAAAACTAGCAAGTAGAAGAGCCAAGATTCAGCTGCAGGCTGTCCAATCCTAGTACCCATACACTTAACCACTTCACTGTTTCTGGTCCTCCAGTCTGGAGCCTGGTTCCACCAGGCCTAACTAGTCACAAACCAGTTTATCATAAAAATTTACCAAGAACCTCCTCTGTGTTTAGTACCTTGTTAACATTCTGAGAACACCAGCCAAAGTTGATCCTAGCTCCAGTTCAAGAAAGTCTTCATTTATTCTTGGCGACAAAGTATATTTCCCTACCTATGCTTTTGCTCGGGGAATCCTACCCCAAAATAAGTCTGTGGACCTCATGAAATTGCATATAAATTACGGATGTGTGTGTGTGTGTGCTTCTTTTCTGGGGACACAGTTCATAGTTTTCTTCAACGATTCATAAACCTTATGAAGGATTAATTTTATACCTTGTAATGCATTCATTCATCTTGTGCTTAATTTGACTTCCAATCTGCCTATTTTACATGGTTTGGAAAGTAAAGCATGTTAACTTGTCTAGAGTGGATGACCATCAGCCTCTGGAACTGAGGCTTTTAATCTCACCTGCATTCCCCATTAGCTGTAGTCATAGAATTACTGAAATGACCTAAATCAAAGCTCTCTTTTACCCCAGAGAAGCTAAGTGAAACCCAGAGGAGTCTCATGTTTGTCCAAGCTTACAGAGTAAGTTAATGATAAAACTAGATCTAGAACTCAAAACTTCCAGTACCCACACCAGGGACTCTTAGAAAGCATATACTGAGTGCATATTAATGCCCCAGGGCTGATGGCTAAAGAGATGATTGAATCACAGTCCCTGCCCATAAATATTTTTCTCAGTCTAGCAGATTTTATTGGACCCAAAGGTGATCAACTGCAATGTTCCCTCAACTCGTGTGAGCCTGGGTCTGAGAGGGAAGGTAAATGCATGGTGCTTTCCCAACTTGGGCTTTTGGAGAATTGTTTCCCAGCCACTCTGCCCATGATCTGGAGAGCTCCTAACACTTAACGTGTACCAGTTTCCAGGACAAACTTGTACAATCAAAGCTGCTTTGCATAATCCTCACATGGAAGACGAAGATGCTGCTAAGGATGAAATGATGAAAGTAAGAGAAATCAGACCAATGATTGAAACCCAAAGGAAAGACACGCATTCAGCAAGATGTCTGGAGGCGGGAGTTTCAGGCTGGCTCAAAAGCTTTGTGATTTCAAACCATTAGACTGATGTCACTCACCTTCTCTCAGTCTGTCTTCATGGTATCACATTGGGTGCTCTACCTGTGTTCGTCACAATTTTACATAACTGCATTTAAAGCAAGATGCAGGAAGTGACCAAGGCATGGGGGACATGGTGGGGAGAGAGAGAGAGAGTGAGAGAGAGAGCGAGCGCACAACCCCCATGTATCTCTCTTGATGCAAAGGAGGGAAAAATCTGTCCTGGATCCCCAGAAGACATTCCTTTACATTTTGCTGGACAAAACTGGATTATGTGGCTGCCCTGCTGCAAAGGAGGCTGAGACAGCGTGAATCTGGCTCTGGGTCTTTCAACTTGTATGACTAGGGTAGGGAAGGGGAAAACAAGTTTGGGGTGGTTATTGGTAGCTAGTCAGAAGTGTCTGCATGCCCAAACTGTATAAGTTTGTTCAAGGGACACATTACCCTCCCTAGGAATCCTAAGCAGCTCTACTTGCAGAGTTAACATCCAAGAATTTGAAAATCTCTGCTCCTCTGGCTCAGGAACACTTCCCGACCCAAGTTGGAAGGGGAAAGCAACAGGCCAGTCAGATCTCAGGGACCTCTGTCATGCTTCCCCAAGTCACACTGTCAAATGTCAGCCTCCATACCTGCCTCCCCAGTGACCTATGATAAAGGAACTCTTTGACTCACTAGGACACAGAATTCTGCCAGTTACTAGGGCTTAGAAGTCTACCATCCACTGATACTGGACTTCAACCCTAAGCAAATCTCTGATTCAGCCATCACCCACACCTCAGAATATTGTCATCTTCAGAACCACAGTCCAAAACCCCTTTTATTTCTGAGAACTTGAGGATAGGAAGAGTATTCAAATCCCACATTAAGAATGGCCAATTCAGTGCCTCAATGTAGTGGACTCACAGTAAATTGTCAGTTGCCAAACAGCCTCCCAAAGTAGCTATAATAAAGAAACTAAGTTCTCAGAGCCAACTTTGGGTCCACCCATTGCTGACTCTGTCCCCTCCTCCCTCGACTCCTCACTTGGGATTATTCCAAGAGTCTCTGCCATGCGACTCATCTTTCCCCATGTGAGTAATAACTCCTACAAGGGGTGCGTCAGAAATGCCCAGACAGGAAAGTCTGGCTCCCTGCCAGAGAAACCTTTCACTTTTTTCCTCTCGCTCTCCATCTGTGCTTCCCTTTTCCTCCTAAAGGGAAAATCTGAAGGTAGGTGTTCTCTTTAGTCACCGACGGTGAGCTGTTTTGACTTGTCGACAGTAAATACTGCTCCAGCCTAACTCCTCGTGACTGACAGACAAGCGTGTTCTTTCAGCATCACTCTCTGAAACTTCCCCCCAGAGACCTTAAGGCAGCATCGCATGTTTTCAGTGTTCCCATCAGGACAAAACATTCTGGAGCAGTGACAGTTGATGGCTCTGGAGTCACTCAAATCGAGTTAGACTCTTCAATGAGCTTCTGGGTCTCCTCTGTAAAATGGGGTTAACAATACCTAAGTTACTGGATGTTGTAAGGATTAAAAAACATCATGTAAGCATAGAGCCTACCCCTATAATGGTTCATGGAACACGGCTAGTTTGTAATAACACTTACATATAGGTGTGTGGGCATGTGTGTTTGTGTATGTGTACAGATACTTACTCACTTATTCATTCACATATATATCCAACAAGTATCTCCTGTCTAGGAAATGCCTGAACTGAATCTAGGGGCTGGATATGTAAACACTGACCAAGGCTGATATAGTCCCATCTGTGTTCCAGAGTGAAGACAGACAATGATCAAACATATACACAGTGATAGGTGCCAATATGAGCTGAGAAGAAAAAGAGAACCTAGTAATGGAATAAGAAGTGTTGGAGAGGCCAGCATGCTAATTTAGATAGAGTGGTCAAAGGAAGTCTTTCTGAGGAGGTAGTACTTGAATGTACACCTGAAAGAAAGGGACCATATAGATGTTTAGGGAGGAGCCTTCCAGACAGATGGAGTAGCATGTCTAAAGGCTGAGGGAAGGGGAGGTACTTGGCCTGTTCAGAACAATTAAGGAGGCCAAGAGGCCAGAGCAGAGGAAGCAAGAGGGACAGTGATAGGTCAGAGAAGTAGCTGAGAATAGTTTACATGGAGTTTGGAGGCCAGATTAAGGAATTTGAGTTTTTTCTCAGGAAGACAAGAAGCACTGGGTAGACAAAGGCATGCCGTGCTCTGAAATATGTTTGTAAGAAGTGACTTTGGCTACACTGTGATGAAGAGATGAGAGGGCCAAGTACAGAAGCAAGGGGATGAGTTAGGAGGCTACAGTGATAATTTAGCTGGGAAATTGTGGTCGCGTCTGTGGTAGCAGAGGAAGTCTTGAAAGAACATTGATTAATGACATGCTCTCAGAATTGATAGGCATTGCTGTTGGAACAGGTGTGGGTATGAAGGAAATCAATGGAATCAGGAATGACAGTAAGGTTTTTGACCTGAAAAATTCCTAGAATGGAGTTATCATTACCAAGGTGTGGAAGACAACAGAAAAAGTAGTTTGGGGGGAGGAATCAATAATTCATTTATTCACTCAATAAATATGTTATTGAGGCTCCTTCCTGTGCCAGACATCATGCTAAGCACTGGGAAGACAGTGATGACTACAGAGAACAGGATTTGCACTCATAAAATGAAACTCCAGTGGCAAAAACACACAACATTTATTGAGTTCTTACCAGGAGTCGGGCACCATGCTAATTATTTTTCATTTAATAAACCTTCCTGTCTGGTGGGGGAGACAGCCATTACACAAATAATTACTCAAATACTTATTTAATTATGAGTGGAAAAGTACAGGGCCTATCCTGGGATACAATGTGGGAGAACTCCTCTCTGGCTTCTTAGGGAAGGTCATACTGGATTGGAGTGGAGGAGAGAGTGTTTTGAGGGCCTGGTCATCATGGAAAGACTCCAGGTCATACTCAGGTTTGAGACCACCCATTATTCCACAGGTACTTCACTAACCCACTTATCCCTGGGAAAAGAAAGGATCTCTTGCCTGAGATCAGGCATTGGATGTTCAGACACACTCTTGCAGCCCTGCTTGAGTCATTTCTCAGCATGAGAAGCCATCTTCTCTCCTCCCTGCCTCCCCATCTTGATGGGCCAATCCAAGGGAAGCATCCCCAGACAGTAATGACCTCTCCCTTGACCACCACACTTCTACAAAAACCCCATTCCCAGGATCCACTTTTCCTCCCCAACCTATTTTGGATGCATTCCATTCAGCATCTGATCATATCTTCTCTTGTACAATTCCAAAATTTATCTTATGTATTAATGCTTACTTTCCGACAAGACTATAAACTCCCTGAAGGCAAGGACAATGCCTTGTTTTGTTTTTGTATTGCCAGCAAGACATATTACAATGCAAACATCTCCGGGCTGAGATCATTTGAGAGAATGTGAACTGCAGACCTCGACATCATCTGGGGGAGGCTGTTTGGAAAGAAAGTCATCGTGTCAGTATGCAGAGTTCAGCCTGACTCAGGATAACCAAGGTGCCTGGGAGGCCAAGAGACACACCAGAAAGTCAGTTTATTAATTTCCAGTAGGAAAAAGAAATAGACTGAAGTGTTCGGGTTGGCATGGTCTGGGCTGGTGTGATTCCTTTCCGGGAGCCAAGTCACAGGGGAGTTAAGTCATGATTGGAAAACATTTTATTTTATATTATTGCTATGAGAAGTCATTTTTGCAGGAACCAGAAAATAACTGAGCTCCTTACAACATAGTGTAGTTTCTGTGAGAGGAATCATGGCAGCATAAATTGCCATTTCCAACCAATGGAGTTGTTTCTCCCATCTGGGTAACCTTATGACATTTTCCACAAATTTTACCAAGTCCAGATCTCTGCCTAGCTGGAAATGTTACACCACCGTTGTTATACCACCCACCAGCGCTCATCAGATTAGCTTCTTTAGTCTCAAAAAGATGGCCGTTAAATGGTGGCGAACCTACCCTGGGAATCTCCCAACAGTGGGCATAGCCCAAAGGGGCTTATTTAGGTTTCCCTGCTTTTAGGATGTTTAGGAAGAAATCTACCACTATGCTGATTTCTGATTAAAGAAGGAGAAATTGAGGACCTGAGTGTCCTAGAAAAAATTTTATGTGTAGATAACTACGTTTCAGATAGCTGGTTTCAGAGACTAGTGGAAATACCTTAACATCAGCATCCTCACAAAACATTCAAGGTATTTAGAAACCACGATGACTTCAGATATGACGCAAGAAAGCAGAGATTAACACCAAAAGTATGTGTTGTGGGTCTAGAGCTATTTAGGGTCAGTCACTCTCTGCTGCCTATCCTTCACAGTTAACAAAGTCCTTTCTCAAAGATTTGGTAGGGAAAGGAAACTTGCCTTCAGGGGCCAGGTTTTGTGCTTAAGCTTTTACATACATTAACATGTAGGAGCCTTGCTTGAGATGACCCCGTGAATTATGAGTTTAGATGAAGAAATCAAAGCTCGGTAGGGTTCAGTGAGTTGCTTCTTGTCAGCAGTTCTAAGGGACAGAGCCAACCACGGACATCTGAGCTTGGGTCTCTATGGCCCAGCTTCTTTCTCCCACATCCCCAACTTGCATCTCCTGGTGGGGAGTGCCACTCAGCAGCCCTGGCTCACCCATGCTTGTGCCGTGGTTTCCAAACTGGCTGGCTACATGTGAAAATCACCTGAGAAGCTTGTCAGACAGAGAATTCTAGGCCTCACTTCAGAGTTTCTGATTGCGTGGGTGCAGTGTGGGCCCCAGGGGTCTAGATTTTTGCATCCACCCCAAGCCAGTCCCCAGCACCAGACAGCTGTGGATATTCCATGTGCCTGCCTTCGTATGAAGCACCATGAGGTAATAGGCACGAAACCCCTTACATATGTTTCCACAGAGCTCTGCTAAGGAATATTGTGCTGTAGTTGACACTTTGCTGCTGAAGGCTAGTCATAAATGCTCCTCTCTCCAAAAGCAAGATCTTAACCTGCATAGATGACTCTCCAGTTTGGGGATGGGACACTTTGGTATGTCTGCAAGGGTTTTCTTACACCCCGAACATACTATGTGCAGAAAGGAACTTTCATCCCTAAAGGTCATGGTGTCTGACCAGCAACAGAAAAATCAAAGTTAGAAAGGGGTCCATCCAAAACTGAACCAGTGGTTGACTAAACGCTCACCCTTGTCTCTGGGCCTCTACCTCCAGGCTGCTGAGTCTGAGAGAGAGAAATTTCCTCACCCGGCTCTTTCGAATCACAGTGCCTTTGCAGGCTCCATCTAAAACTGGCCCTCCCACCGTCTACGTTTGGATTCTGATCTCCCCAATTCAGAGAGATTTCCTGGAAACAGAGCCAGCCCTTCCAGTAAGCATATATAACAGAAGAGTGATTGCAGGGAGTGGAGCCTGGTGGAAACAAAACCCAGACATGTAAAATTTGACACCTCAACTGACATAAGGGCCCACACGCTCTCCCAATTCCCACTCCCTGCCTCACCCCACCTTCACCGTGTCCGTAATTTTATTTGGGGGAAAACCACAACCAGCACTTATCACTAGCAGCCAAATTCCCTGGCAGCAGCTACGCTTTCAAAAGGGAGGGATGAAAAAATTGTCAAGACCTGTGGGGATTTCTCGCACATTAGAAGGGCCCAGAAAAACTGTGTTACACCAAGGATAATATTTTATTTTTCTTTAAGAGCTTTCTTAATTGGTTCCATGCAAAAGGCTTGAAAGTAATGAGTTTTAAATAAATAATAATTATATTTTACCATCCTGTCTGGCCAGAAAGGTAAATGTCTTTTGCCCGACTTAGGTAAGTGTGGAAATAGGAAAGAGGCCTGGTTGATGAATGTGGGCCTCACTGCAGAGGCAGGCCTTCCACTCTTGGGCTCAGACATAATCCACTCTGACTTATAGACGCTCAATTCTCTTTCAAGGATTTTGTGACAGACATAGTGCCACGTATTGATGAGATGGAGATGATGGCCTGTATATCAAGATGCGAAGGATAATTAAAATGTGAACTGTAGGGCTTCCACCTTCCAGACATTGCAGGCACTGCAGTTCCAAGGATGAGATCTCTGGTCTGGAAAGCCCATCCTCTCTTGCTGTCCTGGGAATGGTCATAGGGCTGGTCACCAGTTTTCAGATTCCCTTCTTTCCAAGCACATGGTAACATCGTATCTGTCCATCCACTTGACCATGGAGTTGTGACCATGCAGTTTGATTTAGTCAATGAAATATACATGAAAGCATTGTTTGTCCCTTCAGGCAGAAGCTGTGAGAGTCAGGGCTTATTTTTATCTCCCTCTCTCTCTTAATCTTGCCACTTTCCAATTGGTAGAGGTTGCATCAGCCTGGGTTCTGGAGTAAAGAGACATAAAGTAAAATCCTCAACTGATTAATGATGGAAATAGCATGAGAAAGAATGAACCTTAATCTACTTTTCATAAACCTTACATCTTCCAAGATCTGGGAGCTGTTTGTTACACAGCATAGCTGAGTCTGGGCTGACTAATACATGTCCACTCTACCCATTCCCATTTACTTGGCTAAATCTAATCATCCTTTAGATTTTCACTTCATGGTCACTTCCCAAGAGAAGATTCTAATGACCACCCTATGCCCCAGTTTTATCTGATGCCAACAAGCTAGTTCCCATAGTCTCCAAAACCCCCCAACCTAACACTTAGCACATTTTCACATTATCAAATTGGTAGTTTATTAATCTATAGCCCCTGTAGGCCATAAACTCCTGACACAAAAGGTTATACCTCATTCACCATCCCAAGTATCTAGTGTAATATCTGATATAAGGTAACTACAGTTGTATGTCTATATATATGACTATATGCATAATAATTTGTTAAATTTACTTTCTAACTACTGTCAAGTCACTGCTAATACTGCTTACTAAATGTTTATCAGAAGTTCTAATACACACATTAACATATGTGTAAAATATGTACAATAGTAATGGGTACACTATTACTTTATAACTACAAGAAAAAGGGAGGTAATCTACCTAGTTTATGCAAAGAGAAAGAAGAGTCAGAATTCTCACCCAGATGGGCCCTAACTCCACTTCAAAAGATGGAAATCTGTAAGAAATGATCAGGGGTAGAGCAAGAGTACAGATGCTATTTGGTGTTGTTTGTGAAGACTATTTCTTCTGAGGCCATGTTTCAGGAACTAGAGATTTCTACCTAGGCAGAATAATTCTGCTCCCAAAGATGTCACTGTCCTAATTTCCACACCTGTGAATATGTTACCTTAGATGCTAAAAGAGATTTTTCAGGTGTGGTTCAGAATCTTGGAGAGATGTAACCTGGATTATCCTGGCAGACTCAATAAAATCACAAGGCTCCTTAAAAGAAGGAGGCAGGAAGATCAGTGTCAGAGAAGCAGATGTAATGATGGAAGGAGAGGTCATAGGAGTATTGGCCAGGAGCCAAGGGATGCAGGTGGCCTTGAGAAGCTGGTGAAGACAAAGAAACAGATTCTCTTCTAGATCCTCCAGAAGGAATGCGGTCTATGGACACCTTGACTTAAACCTGGTGAAACTGACTTCAGACGTCATACCTCTAGAAATATAAAGATAGTAAATGTGTGCTTTTTTAAGCTACTACATTTATGGCAATGTGTTACAGCAGCAATAAGAAACTAATACACTAGGGTTGCTGCAGACAATACAGGGCACCCAGTTAAATGTGAATTTCAGAAAAACAACGGATGATTGTTTTTTTAGCGTATGTTCCCCACAGTATTCATTTGTCCTGCATTTTCATTTGCTAAAGCTGGTAGCCCTGCTTAACTTCCTCCCTCCCATCTAGCTCCTGAGTCCCTTCCATTCTCCTTTCTCCCTCTCTGTTCTGTCACAATGGTACTATTATACCCACACTTCGGGGTTAGCCTATGACTCAACAGAGTGGAATTGTTAAGACCTCAGACAAATAACTCTGAGGGAAAGTTATTATTCTATATCATTGCCTATCAATTATTTATAGTTTATAATGCAGTGCCATTTGCAATGGGTAATATGTTTTTCTATTGTGTCATAATATCATCCAGGTCATCAGAACGACCATTGGGGAGATGTATTGGCCTGGTGCAAACAGCAGTGCTTTTTTTTAAACAAGCTTTGTGCATTTTTGAATCTCAAAATCATTGCTATTTTAGATAAGAGAAAACTCATCTTTGAATTTAAGGAGAAGGACAGAATCCACCTTGTCTAACAAGGATTTCTTAAGAAACAAGGTAGGAACTAGGGTGAAGCAAATGCAGTGCCTAGGATACAAACTTTAAGGAGGCTCTTAGTTTTAGGTGATGATCCTGCATTTGCATGACCTGGGGAGCAAGTGCTTCCTTAAATCTGTCATCCTCGGAGCTCCCATTGCCTCTTGATAGCCTGATCCTGGTAAGAAAGGTCACATCAAAGCATCAGCAAAAGCCAGAGCTAGTCTGGCTTCTTTACATGGGGAAACTGAGGCCCAGAAAAATGTGGATAGGCCAAGATCCACTGAGCTAAGTAATGCAGTGAGCCTTGTGGTTGCCACCCCACCATTTTTGTGCACTTGTTCCCCACTGGAATGTGGCCATGGATGTTGAGGTGAGCACTTCACTGCCAGCTCCAGGATCAGGCCCCATCCTGACTGGGTTAAGCAAATCAGCATAATTCCATATCCCTGGCCTGAGTGATGAGACACTTAACTCAGGCCCAAGCCAGCCAAGAGACGGTGTGTCCCTGGCTACAGTCATCAACTCCAGCCCCAGGGTACACCCATGAAACCCATGACTTTTGATCCATGGACAGAGTAAAAGATTCCTCTTTCTGGAAGATGTGGAATACAAATGAAAAGGCTGGAATTGTTGGAGCCATTTCATTACCATGAAGATGTCACACACAGAAAGGCAGAGGTGAGAGAATCCTAGGAAGAAAGCCAGAATCTTCACTAAATCTCACCTAAAGGATTAGCTACCTCTGGACTATTCTGTTACATGCACAAATGAGTTCTGATCAGTGTTTAATCCAGTTTGAGCTAGAATACGATGGGTGGGGGGGGGGGGGCTAAAAAAAACCTGGAATCTATTTATAAACAATTTTGTATTGAATCTTACATATTTAAACTTCAATCACCTTCAAAGTACTCTCCATTTGATGTGATATACCTACCAACACTTTTCTGCACTGTTCAAAACAGTTTTTGAACTTGTCAATTTTGATGTCTTTTAGTGCTTCTACCATTTTTTGTTTCACCTCTTCCACATTGGCAAAATGTTTCCCTTTGAGAATTTTTTTCATCTGGGGAACCAAAAAGAAAACAGTTGCTTGGGGTGAGATGGGGTGAATTGGGAAGGTGGGGTGTAGGAATCACGTAGTTTTTGATCAAAAACTGCTGAACACTCAGTGTGGCGTGGGCAGGTGCTCTCGTAAATCACCCATCAGGAAATGGGCAAACATGTTGAAACAATCTTACAAAAATTCACTGAAGCTGAACACAGCCTCTCACAACAACACCAGCTGGTATACTGATACAGATAGATTCCTAGAACACTCACCTAGTGGGGGAAGCCTATACCATAAGGGGGCCACACTCTAGAAGATAATTCCAGTTTCTTTAGGGGGGGGGGTGTCCCTTGGTATTCTGCTAATTGCAAGGGAGTGTTTCCTGACTGAACAGTGACCTTGAGAAAGCCACACTCTCCAGCAACACCATCCAACAGAACTTTCCACAAGGATGGAAACATTCTACATTTGTGTTGTCCAAACAGCAATTGAACATTTGGAATGTGGCTGATGTGCCTGAAAAACCGACTTTTAAGTTCTACCCTTTTAATTGATTGAAATTTAAATAGCCGCATATGACCAGTAGTTACCACATTGGACAGTACAGGTCTAGAAGTTTCCTCTCCTTCATTTTGATTGTTGCCTCCACCAAAGAGAGGAGGAAAAGCCTCTCGTAATTCTTTTCCTCTTGGGTTAGGCTCACGTTTTCTGTGACTCCGGATCAATTGGGCATGCCTCTAAAATTGCAATTACCTCAAAATCATCATCATCATCATCAAAAAATAAATTAAAAAATAAAATTGCATTTACCTTCATTAGAATAATTATTTCTTACCGTGCCTTCTTTCTGCTTTGGTTGAGACTTCTGAAGGCAAACTCTGTTTTCATGCAGTAATGCCCAGCAGAGACATTGTATATTATAACTGTTGAATTGGGTGACGTCATATGTGGCTCAAGTATGTCATAGATATGAAAAGGCTTTGTAGCTTATAAGACTTTAAGACAACATAAAACCATTATTAGCTATTGTTAATATTCCTGGTGATAAGCCTTGATCCACTCCCCCCTTTTCTGAGGAAGTAGCAATAGCTGCCCTTGAGTGACTTCAGAAACCCTAATGTGCTTGTCCCTGTGATATATCTGACCAATGATTGCAGGCCAGTGGCATTTTACCCCATTGTTGCCCTGACTTTCCAAATCCCTGAATAGTCCTTTTTCCCCTAATCTTCTGGTTTGGGCTTCTTGGTCTGCCATTTGCAAACCAGTGGGTAATGGTGGGGTTGCTGAATAGATAATTCAGAGTTGAGCTGAGGGCCACTGTGACTGCTGGGTTGTGAGATATGGATTGGATGCTCTGAAAAGCCTCTTTCTCAAGATATGCATCCTAATCCAGGGTCCTCAAACCTGGGAGATTCATATATCCATCCATTCCTTCACCAAATGTCCACTGAGCTTCTAAAAACTGTCAGCATGTTACCAGGCACTGTGTTCTATTATTGAAAAAGACAAAATCCCTGCCATACTGGAGCTCACATTCTAACTGGGGAGACAGAAAAAAATCAATACACAAATAAATGTGTGATATATGTATATGTAAATAGAGGCAGTGAAGAACACAAAAGCAAGGTATGGAAATAGAGGATCATGGAGACAGTAATTTAGATTTCAACAGAGATCCAAAAAGAGTGAGACAGTGAGCCATGCGAATATCAAGGGGGAGGGCATTGCAGGCTAAGTAAACAGCTAGTGCAAAGGTCCTGAGGTCGGCATATGTGTGGCATATTCAAGGAATCACAGAAAAAGGTTGATGTGCCTGGAAGAAGGGGAAACAAGGGACAGTGAGTAGAGAATGAGGTCCAAAGGGTAACAGAAGCCAGATCACGTGGGGCCTTGGTGGTTGTGCTATGTTGAATAGTTTTCCCCCCAAAATTATGTCCACCTGAAACCTGCTGAAAGTGATTATATTTGGAAGTAGGATCTTTGTAGCCACAATCAAGTTAAAATGATATCACACTGGATTAGGGTGAACCATAAATCCAGTGTGACCGGTGTCCTGATAGGAAGAAGGAAACTAGGGCACAGAGACACTAGCACACAGGGAAGAAGGCCGTGTGAAGACCAGCATAGGAAGGATAAGCTTTTCCAGAAACCACCGAAAGCTAGGAGAAGGCCAAGAACACTCCTCTGTTGGAGCCTTTAGAGATGGCACGGCCTCCCCTGAATGGTGTGGCTTCGTTGGTTGGGCGTCATGCACGACGCAGAAGGTTGCCAGGGCACATGCAAGAGGCAACCAATTGACGTTTCTCTCTCACATCAATGTTTCTCTTCCTCTCTTTTTCTCTCCTTGCCCCTCTCTCTAAAAACAAATAAATAAATTGTTTTTTAAAAAGCATGGCCCTGCAACACCCTGATTTCAGACTGCTAGCCTCTAGAATTCAGAATAAATCTGTGTTGTTTTAGGCATCCAGTTTGCGGTACTTTGTTACTGCAGCCCTAGGAAACTGATACAATAGCCTTGGGGCTTTATTCTGGGTGTCCAGGGAAGCTGTCAGTAGAGTTTGAAGCAGGAAATGACATGATGTGATTTAAATAGACCAATTTGATTGCTGTGTGGAAAATAAGCTTCCGAATTTCAAGGGAAATTAAGGAGTTTAGTTAGGCAGGTTATTGCAGTCGCCCAGGAAAAAAATAATAATGATGACAAAGTCCAGGGTGGTAGCAGATGAGATTATGGGACTCTATTAGGTTTGGGGTGAGAAATATGAGGCTTTTGTATTCCTTTGTCCTCGCTCTCACTCCTTGATTTATTTGAGCTCTGTCTAGAGCAGTTCCTGAGCCTTCCTCACTATCCTAGATAGCCTCTGTACCTTGACAATAAATATCCTGCCCAAGGAATAACATTCACTCACGTTCTAGAGGTTCCCAGTCTTTTCCATCAGAATAAAATTTCCTCCTAGCTGACCCATTGTCAGAGACAGGATCAGACAAAAATGAAGAGATCCACATCACTTCCCCCTGGGTCTGTTTCTCCTATGCAGACTGAGAGATTGCACAACACATTCTTTGGGGCTCCTTCCAATGTAACATTTTCTATTTTTAGCCTAAGGTTTTGTGGAATAAAAAAAGTAAAGAGGAGGAAGAGCAGAAGGAGGCAAAGAGAAGGAAGAGGACATAGAGGAAGAGGAGGCAACAGCAGAAGTGGCAGCAGCAACCTATTTATGAGGCCAAGATAAAAATTCCCCATGACAATAAATACTACTGTTACGAGGCTTCAGAAATTGGCAAAATGAAAAAATACCAGCATGTGAACCTACAAGTCGGTCTTAGGCTAAGAGCAGCACCTTCCAGCTTTCTCACTCTGGCCCCCATTCCTATCAGCATCTCTCCAAGTGCTGGTCAAGGTGCTGTCTACTGATGCGGGGTCAGGAGCCGGTCGCTGCTCTCTGCCTGGTCAATCTGAGCATAACCCAGCTCTCTGGGCCCTGGGAAGAGGATTTGTCTCCTAGTCTGCTTCTGCCTGTGCCTTGTCCCAAGGCACACTCAGAAGTAATCTCAAGGGTCCCCTTGGCTTTTCACGGGACCTCATGCATTTTAAGGAGCAGCTGGGCAGGTGCCCAGGGCAGCCTGCTTTACGCCAATGTCCTTATTCTCAGGGCCCAGCCTGAATGTCAATGACCCAAATCCCATTACTAGCTTTCTGCTTCACTCATTACCATGAGTTTTTCATCTCTTCTGGTATTCAGAGAAATATAATTTTCATTTTCAGGAGAAACAACTCTGCCTTATACTTGAGAATTTACCATTGATTTGTATTATTGCTGCAAAGTCTTGATTGTATTGCATTTTATTTAGGCTTTTAAAAACCCTTTACTGATGCAGCTGCAATCAGGGGAAGTTTCTCAGTAAGAGGGTAGGCAGAAAATTACAGAAATATTAAAATTTCAAAGATGATTTGGGGGTGGGAGAATCTATTCCAAGATGGACTTATATTCTAGAAAAAATAGAGTGTACCCCCCAGAAAGACATAATGGAGAAATAATTACAAATGAGAAAACTTACTCTGAAGAAAGAGACAAGAAATGATACCACCCTGGTCTTTCATATCAGGTCCTGGGAATGAGGACGTGGGTGCCAGCAGATCACACTGGGTCCACCAGCCTGTTCCTTAAGAGGCAGCAGGAGATGTACAGTGAGATCCCCATGAGGCCCAGGACAGGCATGAAATGACTTCCAAATGTGCCTCGGGCCAGGGAAGTGTAGACTGCAGTGACAGAGACAGAGGCCTGCTGCCACCTCCCACATTGTGTCCCACGGGAGCCTCACACTTGCCCTCCAGAGCTGGGGGCGGGGGGGGGGGGGGGGGGGGGGGGGGGGGGGGGGAGCTGCCTCCTTTTAGAGCTAAGGAAGGGGGCTGACTAAGCAGCCCAGGCCACCAAGCTAAAACTGGCAAGTGCCATCTTTTCTTGTATTTTTCCACTCAGGCCTATCTGATTCTTTCCCTATGATATAGGGCTGTATTCTGATTGGGAGCATTCCAAGTTCAAGGTCCTCATAGAGTCAACATAATATTCCTAATAGGAAGAAAAAAACATCGTCCATGTGAGGAAACCATTTGATGCCTTACAAACACTTTCACACTTACCTCCCCACTTTGATCCTCACAGCAAACTGTGAGGTAAATATTTCATCCCCTCTTTGTGCATAAAGACATCGAGGCTTACATTCCAGGCCTCGTGGCAGGTGGCCCAGGACATGTGGCTCTAAGGCTGCACTGGGATCAAACTTGGGTTCAAGTCCTAATTCTGTCACTCATCAATCTGTGATCTCAGGCAAGATGTATATTTTCTCCGCATCTCAGTTTTCACGTGTGCTAATTGGAGGAAGGGAGTATAGGAGGTTCTCCAATAACATTTTGTCATTGTAACATCGATGAGACAGTATGGGGACTTAACTCTTGTTTACATCAATTAGTCTGTGGGTAAATTGATTTCTTTATACATCATTTCACCTAAAGTTGCAGAATTTATTGACTATGTTAAGTGAGGACTTACTGTACCTACCTCATAAGGAAGCTTATTCATTCATTCTGTAAGTATTAATTGAGCATCTGTTATATTCTAAGCTCTGGGGATACAGTAATGAACAAAACAAAATTCCCGCCCTCATGGCTTTATGTTCTACTGGGACAGGGAAGACAGAAAATAAAATACACTATTTTTGAAGGTAATAAGTGCTAAAAAGAATAAAACAGGGAGTGAGAGTAGGAAGCATTGGGGGAACAGGGTTCAGTTTAAGGCAAGAGGGTCAGGGAAGAAGTTACAAAGAAAGTGACATTTGGGGAAGATCTCAAAGGGGTGAGCTAGCAAGCGTTGTAGATATCAGAAAGAAGAGCTTTCCGGGCAGAAGGAACAGCAAGTGCAGAGGCCCTGCTGCGAGAGGCTGGGAGGATGCCACCATGATCCAGGGTCCGGGAGACCGTGTGGCCACACTGGAGTGAGCAAAGGAGAAATAAGTAGGAGAGAAGGTCAGAGATGTAACTGAAGGCACAGAGGGTGGGGCAAAAATTCTGTAATGCTTTTTCGGTCATTACCCAGATGAGGATATTTTTCTCTAAGAATAATTGAGAGCCTTCACAGGCTGTTGACAGAGAAGGACCATAAACTGGCTTCAGTTGACTAGTATTGCTCTGGCTGCAGTGTTGGGACTAGACTGAAGGGGAAAAGGGTAGAAATGGGACAACCAATTAGGAGGTTACAATGATTGTTCAAGAAGAGAACCTGGTGGCTTGGACCAGAGTGATAACAACAGAGATGGGGGGAAAAAGGTGGGTACTGGGATTTGTTCTGAAATCGGGCCAACAGGATTGGCTGATGGATGGTTTGAGGGCTGTGAAAGATGTCAAGGATGGCATTACAAGTTTTCTGGCCTGAGTCAATGGAAGGAAAGGGTTGCCTTTCGCTGAGAAGGACAGGCAGTGGGAGGAGCAGCTCTGGCAGGTGAAGAGGGATTGAGAAAGGCATGTACATTTTCTCCAGGCACGAGCCTGTCCCAGAACATATACTCCATAGCAGTTAGATGTTAATAGTCTTGAATCTGCCCCATTTGGTTAAATCTTGTGCAAATATTCCACTTGCAAAATCTGTGTAAGTACTTACAGATCTGATTGACCTCCCCCCCACATCCCAAATCATCCCCTGTCTCCTTATATCTCCCCCACATCCTTATCTCGCTCCCTTTGCAGACTATTTTGTATTTGGTCTGCTGCAGTTTCTCCAGTCCAAGCACTCTCAGAAAGCACATGGCCAGGATGTTTTCAACTACTGAATGAAATGGTACCAGAGTGGTTTCCAAAAGCCACTGGATCTCCAAAGCCTCTTTGACCCATCCAGTGTGCACTGAACCACCACCAGTGCATCTTGGCACATGCTAACCTCTCACCATGCCACATAAGCCAAGCTCAGATTCCTGACTCACAGAAACTGTGAAATAATAAATGCCTCTAGCTTTAAGCCATGAAGTTATGGAGGCATGTGTTACACAGCAACAGAACTAAGATATCATCTCAGAGCATTTGCTCCTGCTGCTCCCTCAGCTGGGACTTCTCTTACCAACCATTTCTTCCACTCCTGGCTCCATCATTTAGCCTCTCAGCACAAATGACAAGGTCCTTCACAGAATTCCTTTCCTGACCAACCCCATACTTAACCCATTATTCTAGTCATTATATTTATCCTCTTTTAACTAGCTGCATAGATTTCATTTACTTACTGGAGTGTCTGTCTCCCCCATCATAACGAAAACTCCATGAGAAGAGGGACCTTCTCTGACATGTCCACAGTTGAATCTCAGCTCCTGAACAGAGCGTGTTCAATGGGTAAATGAACAGTGAATGAAAAGGAGTTGAAAAAAGAAAAATGAACGCAACAAAGAAGCTCTAAAGCATGGTTTTGTTAAAGCTCTTGGCCAAGAGGCCAGCGTTTGTTCTCAATATTTGTCTCGTCTATTCTCTTCAGACAGTTAAGTTTCGAAGGATCCCTGAGTTGTTTGTTTCTTTCAAAAATCAACCCATAACTTTAATGTCCCTACTTGAATTTCTTGCAGATTTCAGCTGAACGTCAAGGTGGCAAAAACCCACATCCTCTTCCTTCTGCCTTCCCCTCTCTCTTTTCCTCCACCAACCAGTTTCAACACATCTCTCCTTCTGCGCAAAGAGTATTTAAAAGATTGTAAAGCTTACAGAACTCTTACAACACCACATTTATATTCCTTCAGTGCCAATGACTCAAAAACAGATTAGTCTTTCCCGAAATTCATGTGGTTTTGCAAATTAGGGAGAAAGTTCCAGGTTCATAGTAGATCGTCAAGTTGTAAAAGCTTATTATACACCTATGGAAAGCTCTGTTTTCTTCCTTCCTACTCCCATTAGTCTAGCATGAAGCAATGGAACGAATTAAATCCCCAAATCCTCACAGTAAATAGAGAATAAAGAATCATCCACTTTTAAGTGCACCTCCAATTAAAATTACTTGAATGCAAATTGTAAGTGAGAACATACAATCAGTTAAACAGCAAAATAGCTGTAACACACCTAGGAGAAGGCATGGACTACCAAAATGGAAAAACAACGCACAATCTTCCTTATGTCATATTTTAGATACATGCCTACAAAAATACACAAAATACAATCAAGGATATTTCAGGAAGTATTCATATTGACATAAACCTGGATTTCATCAAAATGGCCAAAAGATAGCAATAGTTTAAGTACATTATGGTGTATTGATATAATAGAACACTATATAGCCAGTAAAAATGCTATTCTCAAATATTTAAGGAAATTGCTTCTGATACCTTGGCAAATTGGTTTCATGCCAAGTACAGAGTATAAATAGAGCCTCATTTCTATGTGCTTACACTTTCTAAAGTGAATTTTGCCTATATTTTCTCTCTTCTCACTCTTTCCTTTCTTTGTATCTTCTATCCTCTCTACCCATCCATCGCCCTCCTTCTTGTCAGCCATGATCTCTGGCACATCTGTGAGACAGGATTGGGAGAATGGGTAGAGAAAGGCTGGGATGGAAGGTAGGAAACTTTAGATAAATTTCTTTCCTGCTAGGTATGGTTGTCGGTTCTCCGCTATGGTGGAGATTCTAGATAATAAGCAAAGAAGAGAAAAACAATTTTTAAAAGAGACCAGAGAAACTGGTCCTAAACAAAATAATCTGCAAAGAGAGTGAGATAGAAATGTGGGGGAGATAAAAAGCAGGTTGTGGATGCTTCAGGATGTGGTGGGGAGGTCAAGCAGGTCTGTAAGCACTTATACAGATTATACAAATGGAAAAATAGAATACTAGAAATGAAGATTCAGGAAGTTTCACTGAGGGTTATGCATTGAATCCAGTTTAACATTTTTTTGTAAACCAGAGGTAGATCCTGTTTTTCCTTCAGTAATGATCTATGGCTAATGGACTGGCGATTCTTGACATGCGAATTGAGACTGGACCCCATGAAGGCCTGGATTATATCAGGTGCATAAAAGAAAAAAAATGGAGATCATTATAAAGCCTAGCCATGAGAGCCAAAACAGTGCTTATTTCTCTTCAATGTAACTAGAGATAATTTATATTTTGTTTATTATATTTTCCTGATTTCCTTCCCAAACTTCCTATATTGCATATTATTATTTATGTAATCAGGAAAAAATATACATATTATTAGGAAAAAACTACCCACAGCATACAGTTGTCCATCCCTGCAACTGTGGCTGGAAGGATGTTTGATTGTGAGATAGCAAGTAAGACACAGAGAGAGCATGCCCTCTGAGTATATAGGATGGAGACAGGGGAGGGCCAACCATTGAACCTTTCCTACCTTGACTCTGGTCTTGTTTCCATGGGGACATCTTGCCACAGGCAGTTGTGTAACAGACATTTTTAAAAAGTTGCACCAATAGAACAGCAATTGGCAATGGAAAGAGTGGTGACAATCTGGCTTACATATAACCAAGAGGCCTGTGCACAGAGTTTTGTATTTACAGAGAGTCTGTAAGTTAAGAGCAGCATTTCCTAGATGGTCTGTATTTTCAGAACGTCCAGACTCAGCTACAAGGAGACCCTGGGCTGGGGAAGGCAGAGGAAACCTACTGACCGTCCCAGCCTCGCAGTTTAGCTTCACCAATTTGTGGCCGTTGCTCAGTTCCCCTTGCCCTCGCCAAACACCTCCCCAAAGACTCCAGGTGTTTTCAGGCTGCTGTGATTTTTCTCAGGCTTGCTACTCCAATACTACACATCGTCCCCAGTGAGGAAGTACAGGGCAAGGCAGCAGAAGGATTTGACTCTGTTCTAGTTTGATTAAAGGGCTGTGGTTGGAGTGGGAGGTAAGACACCAGAGGTAATTATCTTCCCAGAGCGTACTTCTGTGGTTGCTGCCCAGGAAGGTAGCACAACGCCCTGGAAAAGGCGTGGACTTGGGGGCTTCAAACTAAGGCAAGCCTGGATTTGAATCTCAGCTTTGCCACTTACTAGCTGCATGACCTTAGTCAGTTACTTAATCTTTTTTTTGTTTCTCTGCTTCTTCATTAGTAATAGACAGAGTCTGGCACAAATAACACCCCTTTTTATTACAAAATCTTTTATTATAAAATCATAGCCATGTAATTCTGTATCAATAATATCATACTCAAGAATACCATATGGCATTTTGGGTGAAATTTTGAAATTAAAACTATAAGTTATTACATCCATATTAATACTGTACCAACCACACTCAAGCAGACGTTACTTCTGCCGGACCCTGTAGAGTTCATTAAGCCCACTTCACCCAACTATTTGCATAACAATGAAGAAATGAAAGTGTATATTTGAAGCACCTAGCAGCACTGGGTAAGGTATGGCCCTTCTGCCACCCCGACATACAGTATCTGTTCCCCACATCTCTCCTTTCCTTGTCCCAAAGCTCTCAAACCATTGGGTGGGAGGCAGGCTAGGGAGAGGAACTACTGGAATGTTCATTTTCTCATGGAAGAACTTACCCACCAAGCTCCTCACTTATCTCTGGATTGCTTGTTGCTTTTGTACATAGGCTGATAAAAGATAAGGGAAAACTCTTGAGACTCAATTGTGTTAATGTATCAATTTTTGAATTTAGAGACTTTTGTAAAAAAAAAAAAAAGTCATCCAATTATCATGGTTCCCACACTCCATGTTTCAGCAAGGACACCAAAGCACTGTTCTGTCTCAGGACACCTGTACCCTTTATCAAACTATCAGGGAATAATAAGCAAACTGATACTATCTTCATGAGGTACCAGGAACTCATCTAACTTTTTTATATAAACTCTGTTAATCCTCCCACCAATTCTCTAAAGTAGGTGTCACGATTACCTTCATTTTATGTATGAGGAAATTGAGGCAGAGAGGCTCAAGAACCCAGTGAAGGTTATCCATCCAGCCAAGGTCAGAGTAGAGCTGAGTCAGCCAACTACAGATTGGCCTGTGAGCCAAATCCAGCCTTCCAGAATTTGTATGGCCCATGAGTTAAAAATAGTTCTTATGCACTGGCTGGTGTTAGCTCAATGGATTGAGTGTGGGCTGCGAACCAGAGGGTTGCAAGTTCGATTCCCAGTCAGGGCACATGCCTGGGTTGCGGGCCAGGTCCCCAGTAGGGGCCAAGTGAGAGGCAACCACACATTGATGTTTCTCTCCCTCTCTTTCTCCCTCCCTTCCCCTCTGCCTAAAAATAAATAAATAAATAAAATAATATTTCTTATATTTTTAAATAAATATATGTTAAATGGTTATATATAGAGATATCTACCTATATCTATATATCTATATCTGTATATCTTTACATAAAGTTCTCAGCATTGTCTCTTGGCCCTCAATACCTGAAATCTGTATTACTTGTCTCTTCGTGGAAGAATTTGCTGCTCCCTGCTCTAGACTGTCTTGGCCACTATGAGATGGTCCCTCTATAACTTTGAAATCCTCACATGTAGTTGTAAAAACAATGTACAACTTACATGAAGAAAATCACTTACTATCAAGCAGGACAGCATTGGCCTCATATCCTCCCACTGCTGCACTTGGTTCTGGGTAATGCATGTGGGGTGATGCATGTGGCATTGCGCACAGGCATGGCCTGCCAATCAGGACCATGAAGGCTCTGGGCACTCAGAGGGCACCAGTCACTGGGATAGGAACTGAAACAAACTCAATGGTGGAAGACACCATTTTCACCCTGGGGATCAACCATCATTTCCTGAAACAGTGCAAGAGCTATCTAAGCCTTTAGGTGGACCTGGTCTTCAACAAAAACATTTTCTGATAGATGATAAAGTTGACTGAAGAGGGTAGGTCAGGCAAACACTTTATCTCCATGTGACTTTGGGAAAATGTTTCGCCTGCTCTGTGTCTCCAGTTCTTTATTGTACAATGGGACTGGTGATGATATCAACCTCATAGGGTCCTTGTGGGGTTCAACTGATAGAGTACATGTGAGGTAGTTAGACCTCACCTGGCACATACAATACTCCAATGAATGGGTATATTACTATTATTATTACCCCAAGATTTTTTAACATTGCAACAAAGGAACCCCCTTGCTGATGGGCTTCAGTAGGCTCATGAACACCCAAAATTGCGTGCAAATTTTATATTTAAAACTTCTGGGGAGAGTTTTCCTACCTTACTTCAGTTTCTCAAGGAATCTGGGGCTCAAAAAAGTTAAGAATCATAGCTCAAAACTATACCAACTATGCCAAGTTCCTGAAGACTCTCAGTAGAAAGAGATGTACACCTGTTGGAATGTCATCTCCAGGAGCATCACAGGAACATGTCACTGCTTCTCTGTCCTCCTCACCCTCCACACACACATCCTCATCCTACTCTCAGGACTCAGGGAAGGAGAAAGAAAGAGGCAGGGGTCGAGGCTGCATCTTCAGGCCATTGCATTCAGGAAACCTTCTCAGACAGAACTTCTTTGACCAGCCTTTCTTCCTCAACATCCACACATCCTCACTCCCTATCTCCTGTAAATTCATTCTTATGCTCCTTCTCACCGATACCTGAAATTATCCTATTTATCTATTTATGTGTTATCTCTATCTGCTACCTGAATGTGGTTTCTATGGGGATTGGGACTTGGTCTATCTTGTCCACATCAAAATTCTCAGCATTTGACTCAATGAATATGCTGTCAACTAATGAAGAGACCCAGAGGGCCTCAGGAAATTTCAATTCAGCTTGAGCAGAAACCTTAAAAGGCAACTTGGGACTCTTGGCTGTGCTCAGGCTACCCAGCTTCCTCCTTGACTAAGGTTGCCCAAATTCAGCTAACGGATGCACCAGGATGCATATTATGCATATTTTGCAGTGAAACAGGAAGAATGAGGGTGTGTCCATTGTTAAACTTGTGAGTACTGAGTGTGTAACATGCAGGATGCTTTGACACCTGGACTTCTTCCATCTGACTGCTGCTACCCTCAGCCAGTACAAACCTTGAGGATAGAGTGACTATACTATTGGAAGCAAAATCCTTGTTTAATGAAAGGACAGAATATCTGAATTGAGACTATCCTAAAAAAGAAATGTTGGATTTCTTTAGTTTTTCATTTATTCAACAAATATTTATTGAGCATTAGTATGTATTAGACACTGCGAACTGAGCTATGTACAAATCCTTATACTTGTGATCTTTACATTCAGGTAGAAGATTTATGAGAATTCCCCCTCCCCTAGTCCCATTCCATACAGCCCCTCATATCTGAATTAATCAACCTTCCCCAAAATACTTTCAGCATAAAGGCGTGTACACATATACCATACTAATATATATGCACCCAATATACAGTGCCCCCAATATCTCATGGCTTACAGCAGTGGTTCTCAGCCAGAGGCAGTTTTACACCCCAGGGGCATTTGGTAGTGTCTAGAGATATTTTTAGTATCACAGAGAAGGCAATGCCACTGGCATCTAGTGGGCAAAGGTCAGGAATGCTGCTAACCACCTTACAATGTGCAGTGCAGCTACTCACAACAGAGAATTACCTGGTTCCAAATTTCAAGGGTGCTGAGGTTGAGAAGCTCTGGTCCACAATTTAGGTCTAATAGCCAGAGCCAAGCAGAAGTTATACTTTCCCAGTTTTTTTTTTTAATGTTATCCAGCATTAGAAAAGTGTTGTAGACATTTGGAGTTTCCCATGTTTAAGAGATTTCCCACATCCTTCCCTTCTCCCCCTGGAAAGCTCAACCTCAGCCCCTCCAGTCACATGACCCTATAGGTGCTTCATCAAGAAGTAAGCAAGATGAGAAAGCGGAGGCTGGGTGGAAACCACTTTTTGGCTAGAAACAGCTAGCTTTCAGAAGCAACAGAAGTGAGATTTCTGGCATTCCGAGTCCGGATGTGGGTCGTGGTCTCTGGCTCAATGGCAGCAAGGGGGTCTCTGCTGGTACATTCTCATGATGCAGTTTGGATGTGGTCCTTGATCACAGAGCCTTCAGGGTGACTCTTTAGCCTCTCCAAGACCCAGAAATGGTCTAATATACTTTAATAAGTGTAATAAGTTTTTTTTTCCTTAAATGTAGTAAAATGGTTCTGTAGTCTATTTTCATTGTTTGAGCATAGCAAACAAAAAAATGTGTGGTCAATCTGGCATTTAAGAGGGATGTGTTTGCATTCATTTAGATCTTGTTCACTGGCTCACACCAATCATTTGATTTTGGGGTGACAAGCACCCTTACTGTTAATGTGCCCTATTGTGCATAGCATGCGGAAAAAAATACCCTGCAGAAATTTAATAATTTCGTCAACAGCAAAAGGTGAAACCTGTTCTCAGCCTTATAAAGCAGCCCATGTCTCCAGCCACCCAGGAATTTTCCCTGGCTGTAAACACAACCTACATGCGTATGTCTCTGTTTTGCAAGCACAGGAAATAGGGATGGTAAGCCATTTATGCCACCTTCCATATCAAATTAAAAAGAAGGAAGGGAAAGATAATGAAAGAGTGAGTGGAAAACCTCCATAAAGATTTTAAAGGCAAACTGCCTTTAAGCTACCTTGAAGGTTAGTTCAAAGAGCCTTATAACACCCAGCTTGCTGAGGACCGGCCCTACCTGGCACAGGAAGGGAGGAGTGCCAACCCATGGAAGCTGCACAGCTTTCATCTTGACCTATCAATCTCCTCTGCTCACCAGCTCTTCTTTTGCTAGGAGAGAAAATGGGGGTAGAATTCTGCGCACTGTACGTGCAGAGCTAGAAAAATCACAGAGGTTGTCAAGTTGCATAATTAGTCTCACAGCAACAATCCAACTGCTCAACTGTAGGGCCTCAAATCACAGTCACACTCGAAGCAATGGTAAGTTCTCATCTTATGCCTCATACGTTCCAGATACTTACCTTACATTGCCTCTAATTTTTAATGGTAACTCCATAAGGTGCACTGGCACTATTTTATAGGTGAGAAAACTGGAGCTCTAGGAGGTATGTGACTTGCCCTAGATCCCACAACAGTATCTTAGGAGAGTCTATCTGAACTCAGAGTGAATGAACTTTTTGCTATGTCCTGATTCCTCTCTGCTCTAACTTCATCTTCTCAACCTCCTCCTCACCCTCTGTAAAGGTGAATGAAACTGCCACCCTTGAAAATGCCACCCGTTCACTCAAAGGATCTAGACCATCACCATCTCTCTGTCACCCAGCAGCAATTGCAATGCTTTGAATACAGTGGAAGATTGGTAAGGGCTTGTCAACTGTGATTGCATTCCTTGTCCTGGCCCTGGCACTGGACAACTAAATAAATATGTACTTTATACACTCGCCTCACTTTCCTAGGGCTTCGTTTCTTCATCTATAAAACAAGGGCGTTGGATCAAAAGTCCTGAAGGCACTTTCAAAGAGCTTACTTAAAGTGTGTCTGGTAAAATGCTTTTTACTGATGCAGTTGATGTACTTCCAATCACACACTCAAAGAAACACATACATGTGCATACGCACAAGCTTTACCCAATGGTTTCAGACACTAGTTCACAATATGAAAGCTTCTTTCCTCTAAAGAATTAATACTAATAGTCAGTTTGTAGACAACTTCTTGTCATCTATTTTGCCTAATTAGAAGACAACAGTAGAAAGTGAAGAGAGCCAAGAAAATGGGAGCATGGCAAATTGCATTAATATTTTTCCCAAGTATTTATTCTTCCTTTCCTTTCTATACATAAGAGGATTGTCCATCCCCACCCATAGACATGCTCCTGCATTGCCTCCCTGGGAGAACTATAACTCTCCAACCCATTTATAATGGATCAGTCACGTGTCTTGTTTTGGCCAATAGTCTATGAGTGGGCATAATTCTGTGTGCACGTCTGAGCAGAAGCCATAAAATAATTGCCTGGTTCAGATCCATCTCTGACAGGACACTGGCATGTTCTGGATAAGAGTTTGAAATCAGTGTTGACCCCATAGTGAGAAGGCACCTGAAGCAAAGCTGGAGTTGACCCACAATTGACATATACCATGAATAAAACTTTCAGATTGTAAGCCACTGAAGTTTGGGAGTTGCTTGTTACTTCAGCATAACTTATCAGAGGCTGACTGATGAAGGAATTATACTCCAGATGCAGTCAATCCTCATTCACGGTGGCTGTGTTCTATGAAGTAACTGTGAACACTGAATTAGCAAACACTGAACCATTGCTCCTAGGGGAAATACAGAGTTAGAAAATACAGGTTGAGCTTCTGGCCAAAATATTTTCATCACCCAAGCAACCCATAAGCTTTTTTATGTGTTTCTGTTTAAATGCACTTCATTAAACATACGTTGTGATTCATTAACATTGATTTCACAGACAATGGTGTCATAGCTCATGCCTGAACAGAGCTTATCTAATGCATGTGTTTTTTCCAGAAGGTGCATCACAGCCTTTGCACTTAGGAACACCAGATAGCACCTCAGTGCTATGCTTGGGGGTCACTTTATTTTTATTTTGTATCAAATTTATTGGGGTGATATTGGTTAATAACATTATATAAATTTCAAGTGTACAGTTCTATAGTTCATCATCTGTAGATTGCATCTTGTGTTCACCACCTAAAATCAGATCTCCTTCCAACAACATAAATTTGACCCCCTTTATCCTTTACTATGTTACTACCTCCCCACCTCCCTTTCCCTCTGGTAACCACTGTACTTTTCTCTGTGTCAATGAGGATTTTAAAATTTAACTTAATTTTTTATCAGCATTTATTCCCCCATACCCTCTTCTACCTACACCCACCCTATGAGTTTTTGTTTGTTCAGCTTATTTGTTCATTTGTTGTTTTCAGTTTTATGTCTTACATATGCCTGAAATCATATGGTTCTTGAATTTTTCTGACTTATTTTGCTTAGCATAATATTTTAAAGATCCATCCATGTTGTCACAAATGGCAGGATTTCATCTTTTCTTGTGGCTAAGTAGTATTCCATTGTAAATATATACCATGTCTTCTTTACCCAGTCATTTATCAAGGGACACTTTGGAGGCTTCCATACCTTGGCTACTGTTAATAATGCTGCAGTGAACATAGGGGTACACATATCTTTGCAAATAAATGTTTTCAATTTTTTCAGGTAGATGCCCAAAAGTGGTGTTGGTGGGTCATGTGGTAATTCTGTTCTTGATATGCTGAGGAACCTCCTGTTTTCTATAGTGGTTGTACCAATTTACATTCCTACCAACAGGTATTGATTGCTCTTTTTGAGTTGCCATATGTCTACCAGAAGAAGGAAAACCTATGTATGACACCAGGTCTAAACTCCCAGCTTGGATTCCGGGTTCTGCCTAATCTGATTTCTCATGGCCCCTCTCATCCATCATTCCTCCAGCCTCACGAACAACCTACTTCCTAGTGAAGAAATTCCCTCCTGTTTATGCTCTGCCAAAATTTATTTTTAAGCCTATTTTATTGACTATGTTATTACAGCAGTCTCAGTTTTCCCCTCTTTACCCTCCTCCACCCAATACCCCCATTCCCTCCAGCAATCCCCCCCTTAGTTCATGTCCATGGACCATGCATATAACTTTTTTGACTTCTCCATTTCCTAGCTATTCTTAACACCTCCCAGTCTATTTTGTACCTACCAATTATACTTTTTAATACCTGCACATTTTCCCCCCATTCTCCCCCTCCTCCCTCCCAGCTGATAACCCTCCAAATGATCTCCATACCTATGATTCTATTCCTGTTCTGGTTGTTTGCTTAGTTTGTTTGTTACATTCAGTTGTTGATAGTTGTGAATTTGTTGCCTTTTTAATGTTCATAGTTTTGATCTTTTTCTTAAATAAGTCCTTTTACCATTTCATATAATAAAATCTTGGTGATGATGAACTCCTTTAGCATTACCTTGTCTGGGAA
>VMDR010003655.1:0-69341 GCA_007922815.1 Macrotus californicus
ATTTTTCCCTAAGCTTTTAAAAATAATTTTCCTCTAAAAAATTAACCTTCTTGTTCAGTGCTTTCTCCAGTGCAGTTCTATTCCATCAGCATCAGCATCACCATGGTACTTGCTAGAAATTCAAACTCTTGGACCCTCAGGCACGCTAAGTTAGTAATTCTGAAGTTGAGGCTCAATAATCTGAGTTGTAGGAAGCCCGCTGGATGACTCGAATGCATATACTAAAGTTTGAGAACTACTGCTGTAATTTATATGTAAATTTGATATCCTTAATGACACTTTTATCTTTGTATGGTACTTTAAAAGATACAAAATACCTTTTAGATTTTATTAGACCGTAATATAATTTCTATCATCTGTTCTGAATTCCAGGACTTTGAGTACTTTCCTTCCTGCTTCCCATCCATCCACCCATTCATCCACCCACCCATCCATCCACCTATCCATCCACCATCCATCCACCCATCCATCCAGTATGTATAAAGTGTATGTTGCATTCTCAATGAATGCGATTCTACGTGTTTTGTCAGCCAGAGTTTTGCTTGTTAGGAATCTTTATTGAGTGTTATGGAAAGGAATTCATCTCTTGTAGTATAAAATGTCTCACTATATTGACTCTTAGGTCACAAGTTTAAAGTAGAGAATATGAATCATCTTTTAAAATCACTTTCAACTCCGGTTCTTTGAGCAAAAATAGCAATTCCATGATTTTTTTTATTCTCATAATCTTTCAATTATTTTTTTATTGTTGTTCAATTATAGTTGCCCCCATTATTCCCTCATTACCCTCCTCTGCCCTACCCTCCCCCCCTCCCACCACCATTGTCTTTGTCCCTGGGTCCTTTATATATGTTCCTTGATGACCCTTCCTCTTCTTTCCCCTGTTATTCCCCTCTGATCACTGTCAGTTTGTTCTTTATTTCCATGTCTCTGGTCTGTTTTGCTCGCTTGCTTGTTTTGTTGATTAAGTTCCACTTACAGGTGAGATCATATGGTATTTGTCTTTCACTGCCTGGCTTACTTCATTTAGCAAATGTTCTTTGGGTAGAGCATCCACCTGACCTTCTTTTCTGTGTGCAGCACCTTATAGATATTTTATCTGAAAGCTGTGTTGGAGTAATATGTGTTGGTCTTCCTTTGACACTGATAGAGAAAACACCATCAGGGTTTCACCCTTTTCTAAGCAAAAAGCTAGTTGTGCTCTTTGTCCCCTACTCCATGCTAAACTACCTAAGACATGTGCTTCTTCTTTGTATATATGCTAGACTTTAAGAAAATAAATTTATAATTTATACCTTTTAACACTTAGGGCTTGAAACTGCCTGTTTCTCAGATATTATCCTGGTCTCAATGTTCTTTGTTGTCTTTTTTTCTTAATAGCATTGTCATAATTAAATAGAAAGCTCCCTATTGAAGTAGTGAGTGTATAAGTTGCTAAAAAAGAATGCACTGCATTCAGTAAAATAACAATACTGCCCCTGCTTTAAAGATAACCATTTAATAGTATGCACATTGATGCTGTATTTTATGGAGTAGGAATTTGTAAATGCTTTGGATGAATGAAAGCTGGAGGTACTCAACGGTAAAACAGAAGTGCAGTCTTTAAAGCCTATAACTGTAATAAGATGTTTCAGTGCCATGTACACATTTTAAATTCATTAATATACCTAATAATGTAAAATCAGAATGGACTCAGCATGTTAACAGTTCACTAATTAGAGAGCCAATACTTCCATGTCTGGAAGTAAATATTGTTTTTAAGATCCTGATAATCTTTGTTTGCACCTACCTATTCATGGTCCACATTAGAACCCATTCTGTGTTCACATCTCTGTTTTACAATTCAGACTTCCAGTTTGAACTAATTTACAAATTGTCTCCAGAGAACCACAATGCTTTTACTAAATTTATAAAGTTTGCAATTTTAAATAGAAATAAACTCCCTGCCAAATTTGCAAGATCTAAAAGCATTAGAATGTGTGTTTTGGCCATGTTAGCTTTTGTTTACAAAGCAGGTTCTGTAAACAGGAAAGCTAAAAAGCTTTCTGAATTTTATTTATTCATTGCAAGATATTGTGGTGGTATTTTAAGGCAGCTTTGAGACATGGAAAAAACGTGTTGTCTAATGAAACCTAAGCAGCAGCAAATCTGTGCCTGGTAACATTAAACATAATAATTTGTACAGGGATGAGGGATTTGGGGTTTAGAACCTTGGACAAAACTACACAATGATTTTTAATGTTATCTTTCTGATAGTTTGGTAATGGTGTGCTAGGAATTCAAATTTATCTTGAGTAGGTTTATTGTAGTAGAACTAGTCTGGTGAGTAAACAATGCAGAATTCAGACAAGGACATTACTATCTGGCCATTAGAATGCAGTGAAGTTGATGGTTGTGGATAATAGGGAGATGGGGACACACCTGTGTTTTGTGAAATATTAATTAGTACACGATTTGCTGCAAAACAAAAATAAACAAGAGAGAACCAAGCAAACACAGTATGTGGGACCTCTAAAGTAGCATGCGGAGCAGAGGACACTGCGGGGACTCGGTCTGGTGGATGTGTTTGCAGAGATATGAAGCACATGCAGAAACGTGTGTGTGTGTGTGTGTGTGTGTGTATTAGGGTTTGCCAATTGCAAACCTAACAGCAAAAAAAGAAAAAAAGATAAGGGAGGGAGGGGGGAAAATATATGTGAGTGATTCATCACTTGACTTAAATCCCCCCTCCCCCAAGATCATGACAACAGGAGTTAGGCCCGGTGAGAAGTGGAATGAAATCTGTTCAGTTGGCTAGACAATTGGTTGAGCAGAGCTAATAAAGGAAATGTAACTATTGAGACTTGGCTAAGGCCTTTAGAAAAATTTTAAAGATTATGCTGACCTTATTAGAAATTGTTTTAATTACATCTATGAAACTGAGTGGACAAGGTAGAAATAATGAGAATCACGTTTTAAAATACCTTTGTTATCCCAGAAACTATATAGTTTTTCAAAACTTTTCCAGGGTGGAAGTGGCACTACTCAGTGTAAGGGAGTCCAACAGGATCTAGTAAATAATGCTGGGAAGTGGGAGGTAGGGTCCATTTCAGCACAGCCGTCAGGAAGTTAGAGACCCGTTATCATGGTTCATAGAGTAAATTTTTTAAAATTTAATATAAGATGTATGAAGTATAACAAAGGAATTCATTTTCAGGTGTGTTTATCCCAAATAATAATAATAATAAATATAAATATAAATGAATAACCACTCACCATCTAGCTTAAGAAGCAGACCATGACCCATACCTATAGACCCCCCCTATGCCCCTAAGCAATTGCAGGTCCTTCCACGGGGTTAATGGCTGTGGTGACTTTTCTCTCAATCCCTTTTTCTTTAGTCACACCACACGTGTATCTGGCCTTAATCAATAAATTATTTAATTTTCTTTGTTTTAAACTTTATGTAATTATAACTCTGAATTGTTTGAAGTTGACATTTCCCCTTAATTGAGTTTTTTAGTTTCATTCATGTTTATAGTTATAGGTTATTAATTTTCCCTGCTGCATACTATATTATTGTAGACATATACCCTGATTTGATTGATCTGTTTGAATGTAAATGGATATTCAGGTTGCTTCTAGTTCCTAGCTCTGTTAGAAGGAATGTTACAGCGAACATGTTCACACATGGCACACATGTGCAAGAATCTTGCTGGGGCATCTGGCAGTTGAATTACTGGGTTGATGTTGCATATTTAAGCTTCCTGGGTCATGCCCAACAGTTTTCCAAAGTGAATGTGTAAATGCTTCCCTACATCATCACAGACACTGTCAGGCTCTAGAAGTGACAACACAGACATGTGGTGCCTTTCTTCACGGCCACTGTTACTGTGTTCAGGTGATAACACTGACTTCGGGCCAAACAACAAATACACGTGTGTACAACTCTGAGCGTCCCTATTTCACAGTTGACAACAGAGGTGACATCAAAGGACTGATACGTTTGGGAAGAGATTGTTTTTGTGAAGTGAGATTCCAAATACATGGACAAATTATTTATAGCATTTAATAATCAGGACATAAAGTTTTATAAGGTGCAAACTTAATCTCCAACATACCTGAGAGGTCTTATCTATAACAGGTGCTTAATTTATTGAAGTAGGTCAATTATTTATTTAAAAAATAAAATGAACTTAGTCTTTGAGGAAGGCAACATTTTATTTCTGACAAAGGACGTGGTAAGCCCAGAATTTACCATGTTTGTGATAGTAAAATTATAGCTTTGGTATGTTTTTTCAAAGTACTATCAAGCCTTCAGAAAGAGTTGCCTTTTCTGCCCTATTCCCATTACAACTATTTCGTAGCTTCCTATCTATTATTTTCTCTTTTTTTCTTCAAAACTCTAAAACTTACAGTGGATCCCTGTCACTTAAATGCACACTCCTTTGCTTTTTTTCCCCAGTTTTCCAAAAGTGGCTACTATTGCGCCTGCTGTCCTCCCCTCCCTGAGGGTAGCAGCATGCCGCAGGGCGATGGCCGTAGAGCCACGGATGCGCTGTCCCTTGCCACTCTGCCGTTCACTAGCTGAGTAGTCTCAGGAAACTCCTGGACTTCACCGAGTCTGTTTCCACAGTTACTCATTTCACAGAGTTGTAAGGTTTGCTCTATAAAATGTAAAAATATGTATAAAATACCTAGTAGTCCAGTGCCCCATAATTAATAACTTCCGTGTGCAAGGCAAGAACTGTACTATGCAACTTACATATACTCTCTGTGGTTTTTCAAGCAACACTGCAAAAATACAGTAAAGGAAGCTGGGACCCAGGGCAGTTGAATCGGTTGCTCAAGATCTCCAGACTGTGAAGGACTGAATGGGATTCGGTGCCAGGTCTGCCTGGCTTTAGAAGCCGGACACTCTCATAACGGGCCAGACGTGACACCATCTGTGCTCTGCGTTCACCATGTCCCACTTGTCTTCTCTCTGATTCCTTTTTAACTCTGTGTCTCACACACAACTTTCCCTTTATTGTTTTGTGATTGTTTCGTGCAAATAGCATTACTCTTTGAAGGCACAGGCCTCATTGTCTTTTACCTCTCATAGTCTAAACAGGGCATACACACCTATGCAGCACTCCATAAATATGTGATTTATATAGTACTCTCTCTCATCTGTCTCACCATCGTTTTAATCTAGTGTGTCCTTTTTTGTAGCTCATTTCAGCGGCCACATGGCACGCTCCATTTGGATGATGGTGAATACTGGTCCAACAGGGCAGCCACTTACAAAGGGAAGTCCCACCGACCCATCTTCGAGAACAGTATGGAAAAGCTATACAGGAACTTGTACAAGAAAGCCTGTAGTTCTGCTTCTCACACACAGGAAAGCTTCTGAGGCCATCCACGATAAACTGTATGAGTGTCAGCTTCTCAATGAAAACGTTTGATGCGATCGATATCTGTATTCCTTTTTTAACCAGGTGGTTCTGATTGGGTATATTAGTGAAACTTGAATAAGTTCATTACGTCAAGTGGTAAATTGTCATGGGCAAGCCTTTTTAACCACAGAAAGGAGTACCGTGTGCCCCAAGTCAGCTCTGCCGCACGAGCACAACGTCCACTGTGAGCACAAGAAGGGTGCTGTCATGTGGGTGTCGCGTCACCATCTAAAAATCCATCTCTCTAAAAATGTTCCACCTTACACACATTGTAATTTTCTTTTGATATACGTAACTCTGGTTGTCTTGTCTGAGTAAGATTTAATTAATATCAACTCCCTTTTCTTGGTAATGAGCAAAAAGATATACTCGGTAGAAATGAACTTCCCAACAGTTGAAACCCTGTTTTAACTGGTATTTTCTACCTTTTCCTTCTTAGCTCATAAGAAGTCACTTTCTTCTTAAAGTTTATGTAACCATTCACTTCATTTTCCCTAAAACAACTCTCTAAGTTACCTAAAATGCGCAACAGTTATCTAGTATAGCAGAGGCCATGAATGACTCAAACTGTGAATAACTTATTTTTAAAGATAGAATTCTTTGCCTGATTTTCTTCTAGGGCCATATCGTTTGGCGCAAACTGAATCAGAAAACAGCCTTTGTTAGTAACCATGTACAGACTAAAAAAACTGGGTGGGGATTATATTGTAATCTGATCTATATAGAGTTTTCATAGGTACCTCGTGGCCCAAGAAAGCGGCATCCTTACTTCAGAGGATACTCGGAACCGAAAAGGGAGTGAAATGTTACAGTAATCCTCTCTGCGGCAGGCCCTGCAGAGTCTGTCGGTTGATGAAGTTAGCTCCTTTCCCAACCCCCAAACACACCCATGTGAGTCCAGGGATGCTCTGAAGATGTGAAGGAACCTGTTGGTGAGGTGAGCCAGGGTTCTTGAATTCTGGGAGCTCACCGTGGCTACCAATGGAAGCGCAGGCAAATAAACGAGTGCAGGATCTGTGGATTTCCTCAGTTTCACTCTGTGTTTATATATTTATAGATTTCTTCATTTTGCATCATTTTTGTAGCCCCACCTCCACAACAGATGCATGTCTCTATTGTAACACTTAACAAAAACTGAGTTACCAATGATTATCCACGGCTTTTGTGTCTTTCTGTCATCCTTGGTTTTCCTCTGCGTTTGTGGCACACGGTAGATATACAATGTTGTTAAATAACTGCACGAAAGAAAAAATACACGAAGGGCCACCGAAAACAGTACAGAGCCTCACTATGAGAAATATTCCTCACATGAGAAATAAGATGCCCTGACGAGACTGCTGCTGTGGCTGGTTTGTTTGTGCCTATAGCCAAAGAGATCAAAATGGAAAAGAGGAGAGAGCTGAGCTGTGCTGTGGTCCTCAGGAAGAGAGAGATGGTTCCTCAGCTGAGAGAGTTAGTGTCTCTGCAGTGAGATCTGTTTTTTAAAAGAGTACTCTTAAATTTAAAAAAAGAAGTTGTAATAGGACGGCCTGCCTTCTTGTCTGTTGCTCGGCTATGCAGCTCAGATATAAAGTGTTCAGGTGCCCGGGGCCAGTCCCGAACTGCTCCTGCAGAGGCGGTAAGTACAGGGTTAGGCAGTGGGCCACGAAGGCGATGCCTCGATTGTTTCCGGCACCTCGTATTCCAATGAAGTGTAATTCCCTTTTGTGAAATGCAAACGTCTTGGTTCCCAAGATGAGCCTTAAATATTTTCTTTCCCAGTGTCTTTATCTTTGTCACTCACAAAGCAGTGCATTTTTGACTGAGGGGTTGAATTCTATCTTCTGGCATTCAGATGTAAGCAACCTAGAAACTGTGCTTCTTTTGATTGAGAATTGGTATGATAAGTAAAATATTTATGTGAATATTTAAGCAAAACTGTCTCAATGAAATGCATTTTTTTCATTTTTACTAAATCTTGATCTTAGCATGTTGCGTTCACACTATGAAAATTCACATCAATGAGCCTGGTGGGAAAGAGTGTATTCTGCTCTAACTTAAGTAGCATATGAATGTGGGCAGGGGTTTTGAGGGCATGTTTTGTGCTTTGTATTCCCATCCCCACCCTAGTGTTATCTTGAAAGTTTTTTAAAACAAGAAAATTAAGGTAATGTTTATTAAGGACCAACGTCTGTACTTGCTGATTTTCATACATTATCTTATTTGACCTTCACGACAACCCTGTGAACCAGCGCAGGTGTAAGTAATCTCAGTTTTACAGACCAGGTAACCAAGGGTCGCACTGCTGTGGTTGGTCAGGGAGGAGCACAGCCAGGAAGTGGTAAATCTGGGATTTGAATCTAGCCCCAGCCTGCCTGTCACCCAGATAAGTGGTTAAAACACTCAGCTTGTTACAGTTTGTCTAAGTGTTGAAATGGTGTAGCCAGTTATCTCTTCTCAGCGAGAACCTCAGTAAGTGACAACACAAACTGAACCTACATCAATGCAGCAAAACCTGGGGCAGATTTCCAACACCGAAACACTAAAAATGAATAAAGGAATCTTGGGAACCAAGAAGCTGAAGTGTATGATAAGATTATCACTGTGATTTATTTTAACTGACACAAGACTTGAGGGTGAGCAGACTGTGTGTGTACAGGGTAGTGTGATGCTCTTGCTGTGGAGCCCCAGGTACCCTCTTTGGTTTAGTGGCCACACGTTCCTATACTTTTTAACAAAGTAGCACTGCACTTTTTAACAGCTTAATGAGGCACAATTGACATGCAGAGAACTGCACATATTTAGTATGTATAATTTGATGAATTCGTACATATGCAAACACCTGCGATACCATCACTACAGCCAAGGCAAAAAATATATTCAATACCTTCCAGAGTTTTCACATTTTTAAATTACTTTAGTGAGGTATAATTGATATACAAAGAACTGCACATATTTAGTATGTACATTTCGATGAATTCGGACATATGCAAACACCTGTGATACCATCACCACACTCAAAGTAACAGGTATATTTAACACCTTCCAGAGTTTCTTTGTGTCCCATTTTTTGTTCATTAACTATAAGCACCATGGTGTACAATAGTCCTCTAGGACTTATTCATCTTGTGTAACTAAAACTTTGTTATTATGAACAAATAAAAGGGATATTGACTCCTTATCAGATCTATGGCTCGCAAGTATTTTCGTCCCATGGCATAGGTTGACTTTTAACTGCATTGACGTTGCCTTTGCTGTGCACAAGCTTTTCAATTTGATGTGATTCCACTTTGCTATTTTTGCTGCTTTTGCTTGTGCTTTTGATGTCATACCCAAGAAATTATTTCCTGGACCGATGTGAAGAGGCTTTTTCCCTAAGTTTTCTTTCAGGAGTTTCAGAGTTTCAGATCTTACATTAATCTTCAATCCACTTGGAGTTGACTTTTGTGTATGGTGTAAGGTAGAGATTTAATTTCAATTTTTTTTCTTTTTTTGCATGTGGATGTCCAGTTTTCCCTACACCATTTTTTGAAGAGACTCCTCTCCCCATTGTGTGGTCTTGGCACCCGTATCAAAGACCAGTTGACTGTGTGTGTTGCTTTATTCTGGGCGCTGTCTTCTGTCTCGTTGCTATATGCCCATCTTTTTGCCAGGACCATATTCTTTTATTGCTATGGCTTTGTCATTTAGTTTGAAATCAGGAAGTGTGATACCTCCAGCCTTGTGCTTTTTTCTTTAAGATTTTATTTATTTATTTTTTTAGAGGAGAAGGGATGGGGAAAGAGAAGGAGAGAAACATCAGTGTGTGGTTGCCTCTCAAGCACCCCCTAATGGGGACCTGGCCCACAACCTAGGCATGTGCCCTGACTGGGAATCGAACCAGCAACCCTTTGGTTCACAGGCTGGCGCTCAATCCACTGAACACTCCAGCCAGGGCTTGTTCTTCTTTCTTAAGATCACTTTGGCTATTCTGAGTCTTCTGTAGTTCTATATGAATTTTATGATTGTTTTCTATTTCTGTAAGAAAAGTGCCATTAAGATTTTGATGGGTATAGCAATGAAATGATGGGGATAGTGATCTGTAGGTCAGTTTGGGTAGAATGTCCATTTTAACAAGCCACATGGTAACTGCAAAAAAATATGGAAGGTACATAAAATAAAAAGAAAATCAATATCACTGCAAAAAAATCAACAAAACACGAAGGAAGAGAGCAAGATTAGAGAAACAGAAGAACCACAAAACAGAAAACAACAAAATGGCACAAGTCAGCCCTTTTCTATAAATACTTACCTGAAACATAAATGGAGTGAACTCCTCAAAAGGCATAGAATGGCTGCAGTGATGATAAAATGAGGCCCCACTCCCTGCTGTCTGCAAAACTCACCTTAGGCTTAAGGACGCACAGGCTCCAAGTGAAAGAATGGGAAAACCGCATTCCATGCAAACAGTGAATGGGAGAGAGCACCAGTGACAATAGGAATGTCAGAAACAATAGACTTTACATCACGAACGTCACAAGTTTCACTACACTTCTGTTGCAGTACAAGTTTAAAGAAGTGTAGCCTTTGGAGTTCATGATATAGCTCAGAAATAAGGTGAGAGAGAGCCTTTAATGTCTTTGAACATAGGTAATAGAATCGAGAATAAGTGTATCCTGTAGAGCAGGGGTGTCACACTCATTTTCACCGGGGGCCACATCAGCCTCGCAGTTGCCTTCAAAGGGCCGAGTGTAATTTCAACTCCTTAACAGTTAAGGAGTAGTTACATTTATACAGTCCTAAAAGTATTTCGGCCCTTTGAAGGCAACCACAAGGCTGATGTGGCCCCCAGTGAAAATGAGTGTGACCCCCCTGTGTTAGAGGCTTCTTGTTATCAATGAAACTCATTCTTCACCTGAGTTTTTGTCTGTGTGTTTTTCAGTAAAATTAGTGGTGTATACAAATAAAATATTTAAGAACTTATGTACATATAGGTTTTCAGAAAATTCCATTTCCAGCAATATTTCATCGCAGAGAAAACACTTCTTTACAGCTTTTCTGAACCTCATTTTTCAGTACCTGTGAAATAGGATATTAATAAATATTGCCCTCCATTCCTCAGAGAAGTATTAGGACTGAAGAGAAAAATAAAGGTGGACATCCTTTGACACTATCACAATTGCTTTTTGGAAAAGGTCTGGGAAAGGAGTTGGCAACTTGAAAATATTTTATCTGGCATAATAGCTATACTGTTGGTTCTGGAGTTGAACAGACGTCGATTTCTTCTTTAAATTTGTCCTGTCTGTGCTTCCTAACCTTTCTGAACCTGTGTTTTCACTTGTGAAATGAAAGCCGTTTTCACAGTGGTGTGGTCATTTGCGGAGCTGATGCATGTGGAGCCCCTTGTATGATAGATGGTGCTCAGCGAAGAGTGACTGACACTGAGGTGCCGAGTCAGTGTGCAGGTGGTGTTCTGAAGGGGCTTGAGGGTCTGACTGGAGAACAACGGAATACGTGTCATGTGAGTGAATGGAAAGCATTCAAAGTTATGTGAAGTCACGAGCTCAGGGTAGTCAGATTTGGGATATGGCTCTTAAATTTGCTAGTCATTTAATGTATGTCGGTTGTGCAGAATTATGGAAAAAGCCACATATACCGGTGTTTGAATTCTGTTCTGTGGTGTCTTCTGGAGGTGCTGAACCTTAATTGTATTTTTCATGAAATGGGAATGATACCTACCTAGGACCGTTACTATAAAATGCATATGTATTCGGTAAATGAAGTAAAGTGACCAGCATTGTACGTGACGAGAGGAACATGCTCGAAAATGGTTTCGTGCCCCTTCCCCACCATCGGTTTTACTGGCTTTGTGTGTAAGTCCCCCTGGACACAGGCAGCTGCTAAGCTACTCGCCTTGTATGCCGTGCTCTGTGGTAGAGTCTTCACGTAGATTTACAAGTGACACTGAGTGCATGGCCTCGGTTTCCGAGAATATTATCCACTTCAATGTTATATATGACGTCTCCCCCTTGTTAAGGTATTATTTTAAAAATAAAACTAAATTTAGTTTGAGAGTATATTCTGTTAAACCAGTTTTGACATGGGAAGTTTATTTTGTCCTTTGTTTATTTTTTAACTTTGTACTGTTATATTTTACAAATTAATCCTATTCCTTTGATTTGGGAGATGATTTGATTTAGAGGTGGAGGTTAGAATAAATTCCCCTAATTCATTAGAAGTAGTCCTAGACCATCCCATCTGGATGAACATCTCGATAGCCCTGGAGGATTTGTCATGGATGTGACTGAGCAGTCACCACATTTTCTAGAAGATTCTCCTGTTCGACACCAGTCACAGAGGTGCGCGTGCATCTGTGTACTGCCTGATGCCGGAGGCAGGCCCTGAGAAGGTTGTCGTTAGACGGTTTCATCCTTGTGCGGTTATACAGACCTAGATGATCCGGCCTGCTGTGCACCTAGGCTGTGTGGTGTGCAGCCTGTCACTCCTAAGTGACAAGGCTGTGTAGCGCGGGACTGTGCAAACAACACGAGACTAAGGCACAGGAGACGTGATGCAATCGAGACGCGGTAAGCGTGACGTGTGAGGTTGCTGCGGGCACAGCTGGCACACCGTTTCGCAGCAGAGCTCGTTACAAGGAGAAAGTGCACTCTGAAACACAGACAGCGATGTAGCAGGGTAAGTACATAGCCCAGTAACGTAGCTGTCTGTCATCATTAACAAGAATTACGCTCTTAACTGTGTGTGCTGTGCTTCTGATCTGACCCCAGCGTAGCGGGTTGGTTGGCACCAGCATCACCGCAGACACTGAACACGTCTCCTTACGGTGGCTGTGATGTCACTCAGTGATAGGGGTTTTCACTTCCATTATAACGTTATGAGACCGTTTTGTATATTTGGTCCCTCACTGACCAAAACATTGTTTATGGGGCACGTGACTATATGTGTCATATGTACATGCATTTTTTAAGTAGACCCATTGCAGATTCATATATTTTTGGAAATTGCTAGCTGATGAGCATTATATTTTATCTACCGCATCTTCCTGTATGTAAATTATTCACTGCCCAGAAAATTAGCTTACTGGTTAAACACACGGCTTCTGGAGTCACACTGCGAGATTCAAACCACCCTTTAACCCTTCAACCACTCAGTAACTGTGACCTTAGACAAGTCACCTGATTGCTTTGTGTCTCAGTTTTCTCATCTGTAAAATGAAAATAATGTTGCCCATCTTATGGTATCATGATGATGATTAAATTAGTTAACAAATATAAAGTGCTTAAAACGATGCTTAGCACATGGTCAGGGCTCTATAAATGATATTTATGGCAATGATGATGTATCTGAGTGATTACATGTTGGACTCATCTGAAACATGTTTGCTGAAACAAGCACTAGGTATGGCTCCCTTTGCACCCTGTTTTTTTTTTTTAAGTTTTTATTTATTTGTAGAGAGAGGAGAAAGGAAGAAGAAAGACAGAGAGAGAAACATAAATGCATGGTTGTCTCCCACGCCCCCCACTGGGGACCTGGCCAGCAACCCAGGCATGTGCCCTGACTGGGAATCAAACTGGCGACCCTTTGGTTTGCCGGCTGGCCTTCAGTCCACTGAGCCACACCAGCCAGGGCTGCACCCTGTTTTTAATAATGTTCTGTTAAATAAAAAGTTACATTGAAAGGAATCTACCACTCTACTCAACAAGAACGTGTTAAAAACATATGCATTTTCCTAAAGGACAGAAAAGTAAGCTCTCCAGTTGTTCACATGCGATATTCCTACCACTGCGCTGCATAAAGAATGTGCTTTGGCACAGCAACTGCACGATTTGGAAAGCTTTTTGTTGATAATCTTAAACAAAAACAGTCGAACTCATTTCAGTTCCACTGGAAACCCAAGGAGGGGGATTGTTTCTGCCAAATGAGAGAAAAGATGCCAGCTTTTGAATTAGAAAGTATTTTCAAGTGTTTATGTTGAGAAAATGGAAAAAGATCATTTAACTTCAGTGAATTTTTGCCCAGTAAACATGTAAAGCCTTGGAAATTTTCACTAATTTCTTATGACAAATAGTAGCTTGTGTTTTACATAGCCCCTTAACATTTTTAAGCATTTTTCCCTAAGTTATTTTATTGTCTCCTTAGCTCAGTTGCCAGTCAGGTAAGGCAGGATTATAATCTTCATTTTTACAAATGAGAAAACTCAAGTTTGGGTTAAGTGTCTCTTGCAGGTCACACAGTGGGTGTGTAAGTGGCTGAATTAAGACTTCAACCCCGATATTAGTATTTTCTCAAATAGTCTATAGAAGTTTTTCCTACTGTTTGGTTTTCTTGAGGTGTTGTGTGTTAGGAGGTGATACTTATTCTCAGTGATTGATTCATTCCTATATTTGGAGGAGGCTTGTTTTCCACTATTTAAAGTATTGATTGTTTGTAAATACCTCCAAACATTTGCTTTTCATGCTTCCTGCTCTGTCCTACCTGTTGACCAATTCACTTACTTAACATATTTCTGCTCCATTGAGCAGCAAAGGAAATTAAGCCAGCCAACCTGTGACTTATGAGCAGCTCTACCAGAAAGGTTTGGCAGTGAAGGTTTCTATGGGATTGAAAGAATTCAGTGATCTAGGTACCACATAGAATCGGAAATTGCCATAATTTGGACTCAGAAGTGCAAGATACATGACTATGTAGCATCCAGGTGTAAAGCTGGTGAAGTTTTTTGGTTATGTTCCAGTTCAGTGGCTCTGAATCCTGACTGATCAGACTCACTCACGTTAAAAAACAGTTTACTTATCTCAGCCTATGGAGTCCCTGATGCAGTCAATTTCACTGCATTTTTAGGAGTCTAGGTGATTGTGATTCTTGCCCAGGTGACAACCAGGGGTCTGCTCCCGTATGGCTTCCACTGTAGTAAGCGCTGTAGAGGGCTTTCTTTCTCTCATTTAAATTTCACCTTTTAAAACATTTTTACTTCGTTAATCTCTTCATCATCTGAATTTTCTTTTTTTAATTTTAGGCACAAAATACCTTGAGCTCCAGGAGAGATAATGATTGGCTCTTGATTTCCATGTGAATTAACTATTTTTGGGTTATTCATGGCTAACCTTTAAATACCAGGGTTGTATTTTTCTCTTTTCGTCGCAACAGATATCAAGGTCATTTATTATGTATCAGTTAAGCAAACCTACAGTAAACTAGATTCTGTGAGTAGCATTGGACAAAAATGAAATAAGATAAACCCTGAGCTCTTACAAACACTTTGTAACACAGTGTGCTGTAAAATGTTAAATGTACTGTGGATACGCACGACATAATTAAACGTGTGAAGGAGGAAGTAATCAATGAGTGAAGGAAGACAGCACAAAGGAGTCAGCCTTTGATCTGGGTCTCAGTGGGTGGTTTTATCAGAAGAGAACGAGGGCATCAGAGCTTCTGGCTGTGAAAGATGCACGGAGTTTTCAGGGAACTGCAAGATGTTGGAATGGTCAGAGTATGAGGGCTCGTGGTAAAATCGGGGCCTAAGGTGAGGGCAGAGTGTATGATGAAATCACATTTCAACAGAAGGTCCTTCTTCCTAACCCTTACTGTAGGGTTTGAACTGTATCCTCATCAAAAATAACAACAGCAAAAAATCTGTGTGCTCAGTGATGCCTTTTCTTTTTTTAAGTGTATTTTATTGATTATGCTATTACAGTTGTCCAAATTCTTGCCCCTTTGTCCCCCTCCGCCCAGTATCCCCCGTCCTCCAGCAATCGCCCCCTTAGTTCATGTCCATGGGTCGTGCATATAAGTTCTGTGACTTCTCCATTTCCTATACTTTTCTTAATATCCCCGTCGTTTTTGTACCTACCAATTGTGCTTCTTAATCCCTGTACCTTTCCCCCACTCTCCCTCTTCCCCCTCCCAGCTGATAACCCTCCAAATGATCTCCATACCTATGATTCTGTTCCTGTTCTAGTTGCTTTGATTTTGTTTTTGTTTTTTAGATTCAGTTGCTGACAGGTGTGAGTTTGTTGTCATTTGAATGTTCATGGTTTTGATCTTTTTCTTAAATAAGTCCTTTTAATATTTCATATAATAAGGACTTGGTGATGATGAACTCCTTTTGCTTTGCCTTGTCTGGGAAGCACTTCATCTGCCCTTCCATTCTAAATGATAGCTTTGCTGGATAGAGTGATCTTGGTCGTAGGTCCTTGATTTTCATCTCTTTGAATACTTCTTGTCAGCCCCTTCTTGCCTGCAAGGTTTCTTTTGAGGAATCAGCTGACAGTCTTAAGGGAACTCCTTTGTAGGTAACCCTCTGCTTTTCTCTTGCTGCTTTTAAGATTCTCTCTTATTTTTAATCTTTGGCATTTTAATTATAATGTGTCTTGGTGTGGTCCTCTTTGAGTCCAACTAGTTTGGGACTCTGTGCTTTTGGGACCTTTATGTCTATTTCCTTCACCAAATTAGGGAAGTTTTGTTTCATTATTTTTTCAAATAAGTTTTCAATTTCTTGCTCTTCCTCTTCTCCTTCTGCCTTCCCTATGATTTGGATGTTGGTACATTTGGAGATGTCCCAGACTCTTCGTATTCTCTCCTTGTATTTATTTTGTTTTGTTTTGTTTTAATTCTTTTTTTCTTCATTCTGTTTTGGTTGTTTATTTCTTCCTTATGTTCCAAATCCTTGATTTGAACCCCACTTCCTTCCCTTCATCTTTGATTCCCTGTGGATTTTTCTTTATTTCACTTAGTGTAGCCTTCATTTCTTCCCTAATACTTTTGCTGTACTCAGTGAGTTCTCTGAGCATCCTTATCACCAGTGTTTTGAACTCTGCATCTGTTAGGTTGGCCGTCTCCACTTTGCTTAGTTCTTTTTCTGCTTTTTTTTCTGTTCTTTCATTTGGACTATATTTCTTTGTCTCCTCAATTTGGCAGCCTTCCTGTGTTTCTGTGTATTAGGTAGAGCTGCTTTGACTCCCTGTCTTATGGCACCTGCTAAGTTTTATGGGGCAGAGCCTTCGGTATCCGCCGGGACAGAGCAACCCGCTTTACCACTTTGTGGCTGTATATGTAGGGAAGGGATCGGAGAAGGGATGATGACATAAAGGCTTGCTCGGCACTCACCCTGCTTCCAGTCACTTCACCCCCTTCCTATATGCAAATGGTGCTCCTCCAGCTGCTACCCCAGTGGTGGTTCCCAGAGTGGGTGTGTATGCGTTCCTTCTAGGAGCATGTGGACCCTTTAAATGGCCCCTCCTGAGAGACTAGCAGTTTCTTCTGCCACCCCAACCCCCACTGGTTTTTACAGCTAGAAGTTGCACGGCTTTATTTTCCTGGCGCTGGAACCCTGGGCTATGCCATCTGGCCTGGGGCTGGGATCACTCACTCCCAAGGTGTTCCTCCCAATTTCATCCACCACACATGAATGTGGGACTGCCTATTCAGTCCAGTTTCACATGTGATGGAGATTCTTGAAAAGCCCACAGTAAGAGATGCCACAAAAGAATTCATAAGTGCTGAAGAGTCAATGAGTGATGTCAGTTCAGAAGATGGAGAGAACTAAGGCCATTTACCTGAAAAGGTTTCATGAATATAGAAGAGAGATGAGTTCAATCTGAAGAATGGGTTGGACTGGAGTAGGTAGGAAAGGAGAAAAGTACTTTAAGTGGACTTGAAAGGAGAAAAGTAGGAAAGGAAAGAAATTGAACAGTTGCAAGAAATTAGGGCAACTCACGTGGTATGCCTGGAGCTCGGGTTTCATGTAGGGAGAGTGTAAGTACTGATAATAAATACAGCTTCTCAATGAAATGAAACCTGAAAACCTAGTAAGACAGGCTTTCCTGAATTTACTTTTGATCCATCTTAAAGATCTCACATAAAATGCAAACCTCAACTGAACTTTAAAAAAAGAAATAATTTTGTAATAGAAGAGTATTTCCTGGCATTAAGATAGTTTTGAAACACTAAAGTCATTGCCAGAGACTTTCCAGCTTGAACTCTGGCTGTTTAAATGCATTGGAAAGAGCTTCAGATAGTTTAGACATTTTTCCCCCAAGTTAAAAATAGAAAAGTACGGCTATTGGTCCTGTGTGCACAGAGAGTAGTTGCCACATCTTCATCTGCTGGATGTCTCTGTTTCTCTCATTTTCTGTCTGTAGTGAGTGAACTTTGGGGATGATTCCTTCTACCTTGGATCATGAATGAGCCTATAAAAATAAGGACCACTATAACTTAGACCTCAAAGACAACACTTTCTGAAAAACTTAAAACTCACTGTTATTTTACCTCAGTTTTTCTAGGTAGCTATTTCAGCTTTAACTGGACTTTTCGAATGTTAGCTATTTTTTAAAAAAGCAGTAGTGCATAGAAGTGGAAGGCGTATAGAAGTGCTCATGTAAAAGTAAAAACTTGAGATAACTTGGCAATATTTTTGTATATTGTGATATTTATGCACTTCTATAAAGTTGTTAGTTTTTTACAAATTTTGCATCTTGCTAGTTTAATGTTAATACAAACACATTTCTTTTTCTGCAATGATGCATAAATGTATTTTAATGGCTACCTAATGTTGCATTGATGTAATATGAAATAGTTTAACCATGTCTCTGTGTTTGGACTCGGGTTTGCGTCTATTGCTTATTTAAACTGAGGAGAGTTGTGTTCACACCAAAGGTAGGTCGTTAACCTGCTTGTGCCCCACGCAGGCAAGCAGAAGGCGGATGACAGAAGGGGCTTCTTCCTTCCTTGTTTGTTTGTACGGGAACTCTCTATTGTTTACATACATTTTAGCCTCTGTGCCATTTTCAGAAGCTTGATTTGTCTTGCTTACTTTTTGGTTTGGATAAGGTTTAAATATAAAATCCATCTGTGAAGCAGATTGTGTGTTCACGTTGAAGGCTAAAACCCACTTTTAATTAAAACTTTATTCGGCACCCATGGTTCACTTTGTCCTGTTTTTATTATGAAACACTTCAGTCTTTTCCCCAAAACACATATGTCTTGTGCATTTCAAGATGTTCCCCGTTGCTCATGCGGAACTCACTGCTTTCTGCCGTCAGCTCACGGCCATATGTTCCGGCTGTTCATTTTGCTTCCCTTTCTGGCACGGGTGCAGACAACATCTTGTATGTAGTGCAAGTCAGTTTATTCCCTTCTCTTTAATAGAACTTGTCAGAAGGTAGAGTAGCAAACTGGAAATGTTGAATGATCCTCTGGCTGGTCAGGTTGTATGTGATTGCAAAGGATGTAGCCTTAGGTTCCCAATGTTCATGAGACGCAGAGAGAAAGTGTGTCCAGTGAGACCCGAAGTCTTGCCGGGTGTGCATGCTCGCAGCGAAGACGCTACGGGTGCTCCTTGGCAGCAGCACGCACCACACGCCACGCAGTTCTGTAGGGTTGAGCATTCAACCGGATGTGAAGGTGGGGAAGGGGGGATGTAAAAATCAGATCCTCCCTGTTACTTTCAGCAACACAGCGCCATGCGGTCATCTGAAAGTCCTTTTGCGGGATTGTCCCCACCATGTAAGTGATGTTTCAGAGAACTTGAATTTCAAGTTAGGTGTAGTCAGAGGTGAAATAATTTGAACAGTGATGTTGAGGTTGAATCTGAATTAGAAAAGTCAGTGGTATCTGCTGGCATTAGAAACTTGGCTTTGCCTTTCTGAAAATTAGTGGAATAATTAAGTCATAATGGGCTTTACGTTCTCCACAGAATAAAGTCCCATGATAGTAAAACCGCCACCGTCCAAACCCTGAGTTCTGAATCCCTGAGTTTTTCAAATAATTGTTATACTTCAAAATATTTGTTCTAACTATTGACTGGAACATCTAAACATCACATATTTCCTAACCTCATTAAAATAGAGGACACTGAACATGTATGAATATATATATATATATATATATATATATATATATATATATATATATATATATATATATATTACGATATATGCGTGTCTTCATTCATGTACGATTGTTCATCAGTTGTTGCTTCAGCTGGCGTAAATGCAGGGCTGCTGAGGGAGAGGAGAGCCATGGGGCAGGGACCGCCTCCACGCCAACTCAGCTCTGCTGTCGGTCTTTTATCATGCTGCTTTGGTATTGGTTCCTCCCTTGCTGACCATTGACACACCTCATTATGCCAGAATTTCCTTTTCCTTTTCCAATGTTCTGTTATGATTTAGAGTAGGCTTAATACGACTGTATAAAATAAGAATGAAAACGTCCTGTCAGGGACCTCCTAAGTGTTGCTGTTGTGTCATCGCTTTGGACTCTGACGAGTGTTTGTCTGCTCTATTCCATCCAGGTGGGCGAGCTTGTCCAAAGAGTGGAAATATAAATGTTAACCATCTCCCCAAATTCAGTGATTACACATTTAAGTATAAAGTTACTTTGACCTAACATTCTAATTTCATGTAAGTTTTCACTGTGAGAAAGCGTAAGTGAATCTAGGCTCCACTGAGTTTCCTTTGTAAGAGAATTTACCCCAGGATGCATGTCTTGAATACGGTACCACATAGCCTATGATGCAAGATGCATCATTACCCCAACACAGACATCATAATACATTTTATTTGAGCTCACAGTGTTTTCTCTCTGAAGTGGAAAACTTCCTTCAATCACAACACAAATGAAAGAGCTGAAATACAGGGCTTTGAATATTCTGTGCAGTCATTTTTAAATGGGCTAGTAGATTTTTTTATTTTTTGTACCACTCCACCTTCATGTCAACAAATACATTCTGAATTATATCCTGTACAATTATACAATTGGTCAGAGCTTTTCTCTCTTTGAACTAGGACATATCTACACATGCAGAAGGACAACTCTAGTAGGTCACAGAAGGCATGCTTTGAACCTTGTTGAGCATGTACGTGCTGGGCACAGTTCTGCGTGCTGTGGAAAAGGGGATACAGAGACCAGTGAAACTTCAGCCCTGTTCTTGAGGGGCTTCGAGTCCCAAGGAGAAAGGGACGAATAGGGGTGTTACACTTGGACATGAAAATACTATAACAAGTATGAACAAATCCAGTGGTGAACTCCAAGAACTAAGAAAGGGTTGAGAAAAAAAGAGAGGTAGGGGTTGGCAGGTACAGGAAAGAGAAGGGGCTCCTTCCTGTCCTGTCCTTGCCTCAATGGCAGAGCTGCACTTACTAAACGTTTTTGAATGCTGTTACTCTTCCATCTTGGGAAACAGGAAATATCCACATTTGGAGTACTGTGGGGACAAAGGGGGGCTATGGTTAATTCTGCTGGATGGAAGATGGGTCCAGAAGAGTTTTCACAGGCTTTGGAGCTGGGCCTTAAAGGATGTGTGGGATTTCAGCAGGCAGCAGCATACAGGACGGTGTGGGCCATGAGAACAGTTGGAACCAAGAGGAAGTCATGGTCATAGAGGCTGTCTGTCTGACCCCCAGTAAACCCTGTAACATGACAGAGGGAGAAGGTACAGTGCAGGGCAGCAAAGAGCCCAGCTGAGTGAGAGCAGCCTGTCAGTGCCACCACCAGCTGTGTGAGTTGGTGATGGTGCTGAGCCATTCTATACCTCCTTCTCTGGAAAAGAGAGAGTAACACCTGTCTCCAGGGCTGCCACATAGCACAGCTGAGGGAGGCATCATTCACACTGGACACAGAGGTCCTACCTGTCTCCGGTGGGTTGGGAGGATTAAGATAATGCACAGAAATGCATAGCACAGTGGCTGGCACGTGGTGCTCAACCCATTAGCTACTGCCGTTCTGGCAGCTACATTTTAAAGAATGGATCCATTTGAAATCTTATTTATGAAGGTGTGTGCCCCTCTATGCTTATTAAGCAAACTATGTGTTCAGAGAGGAATTTGAGTACAACGTAAGATGTACTTTGTTTAATTGGGCTTCAAATTTGTTGTGAATGAAGTATACAAAGACAAAAACAAATAAAGCAAAGCAAAGCAAAACAAAACAGGAAATTAAATCCCTTCAAACGGTTTTGAATGAGCGACGTTTTGTTCCCAACCTGGGCCCATTCAATTCATGCCAACGCGTAGATGTCTCAAATATATTTATTTTTATTAGTAAAACCTATCTTCTCTGACCATCCAGTTTTTCTATTGGGAGCTTTTTCTAGCACAATTTTTGTGACCTTGAAGTTTAAAGAGGTTTATTTTTTCTTCTGCCCTTATATCCAGAAGCAAGGATGTTGAGAATGGATCGGCTGATTAGAACATCGGACTCAGGAAATGGGGCAGCCGTGAATTCGCCTGAAGATTCAGAAACACGGGCCCGTGACTCTTCCCAGACTTTCCATGTCCGCACACACTTCAGGGGCAGGAGGGAGAAAATAAAACGCACAAGGTTTAATGGCTTTTGCTGCGAAGGTCTTTGGGCAGCTAGGCTGGGATTGCTTGCTGAACACGTGATAGTCTTTTTGTTCCTTGTCCAGCTGGATTAGCTGAAGCCCCTTAACACTCTATTTTGGAGAACTGAGAAGAGTCATGAGCTACTCGCCCGAATACGTGCCACGGTGTGTGGCTCAGTTAGGAGCGGTCCCCAGAGATGTAGTCCGCAGAGTTTAGGGGTCACAGTGCGTGCTACAACTAGGTAACGTGCAAGGAGCGCATGTGGACCCGTCACCGGTGGGTTCAGACTCTGAGATGGGAGTTAGTGTGCGGGGTGTTTCCTAGAGAGGGCCCTGGGTCCGTGCCAGCGGAAGGAAGGACGCAGGATTAGGCGGAGGGAGATGAGGAGTGACGGGCCTGATCGCGGCCTCGGCCACCCCACCGAGGCCTCTGCAGCTGGAATGGCCCACAGAGCTGTCTCACGTCAGGCTGAAGCGGCTGCGCCTTTATACTTACTAGTCCTCGGCTACAGGCTGCCCGTGGTGGGCGGTGGGGGAGGGGTGCTGAGGCCCTAGGCAAGGTGACCCTGCAGCTGAGGCAGCCCCTGCTGGGCTGACAGCCAAAGGCCACCTGCTCTCAGAACCGCCCACAGCTGGGACCAGTCCGTCCTGTCCTCACTTCTCCCCCTTGAAGCTCTCTTGGAACATTCGGGATGCAAACCAGTTCCCAGAAACCTGACTGGACAGAGCGCTTCACCCTCGCCCCTTCCCTGCTTCCCCCACAAAATGAGATCTGAAGGAACTCAATATCCCAAAAATACTTACACCGCTGGGCGACACCACCACCCCACACACCGAAACATAGATCTAATACTGGTTCTGCGAGGTTTGTCCCAAGCAGGAGTTATAAGGCAGTTCTACCGCCCTGGTCTCTTCCCCGAGCTCCAGACCCACAGACACAAACTACTATCGGGCAGGTCCAGTGGGTGCCTCACAGGTGCCCCAAAATGTAGCAGTGTGCTCAGATCTGAACTCACCATTTCACTCTATTTGCTGTAGTGTCTGTCCCTCCGCCCACCAATTCTTGTTTGTATGGCGGTAAAACACACATAGCAATGTGGTTCTAACCATTTGGGAGTGCACAGTTCAGTGGCATTAAATGCATTCACTAAACTGTGTGCCCGTCACTACTACCCACACCTTTCCGACATTCCCAGCATCAAATCCGGACCCATCAAACCATGTGCCCCCCTTTCCCTGTTACCTTTTAACCTATATTCAACTTTGTGTCCCTGAATTTATCTATTCTAGGAAGTGTAGTCACACTTCACACAATAGTCACACAGCATTTGTCCTCTGGCTGGCTCATTTCACTTAGTATAAGGTTTTCAAGGTCCACCCATATTGTATCATTTATCAACATTCTATACCTTTTTATGGCTGGATGGTATCTGCGTGTGGGTATATATGTTTTGTTTAACTGTTCATCTGTTGTAGATTCATTTCTCTCCAGGGATAGAGCAATCATCCCATAAATTGCCATCCGTTAGCACCCTCCAGCCCTTGTCTCTCCTGTTGCCATTATGGTCTTTCTAAAACAGTGAGGTGCTCCTTGGATATACATTCATTGCCCTCACTCACCCTTCCCGCCCCATCCCATCCTTGGCTACACCGTGGCACCCAGTTCCTAGTGGCATCCCTGACCTTAGGTTTGCCTCTGCCTACCTCTCCGAACTGATCTCTCTGTCCCCCTACACATCTGACGCTTCAGCCACACCAAATCCTGTCCCAGACCTGCCCTGCCCTCTCACCTCCTTGTCTTGCTGGGTGGTGGTTCTTCTGCCTCAGTACAATCCCATCCCACTTTCCACCCAGCATGCTCTACTCATCCTTCAAAATCCAAGTTCAATGTTGTGCCTGTGAAGCCCTCCTTTACTCTTTCAGGTAATTTGTTGCTCCTTTCCATTTTTCCAAAGTATTTTGTTTCTACCTCTAATTTCTGTCTTTATTGAGATGCACTGTATTAACCTGCTTACTTGCCTGCCTTTGTCTGTTAGATTAGCTTCTGCGTGGGCTGTACATTATTTACACACTAATCCCACATGCCTGGAAACTTGTAGCATGCACAGATATGTATATAGGAGTGGTGAAATGGGAGAGGCATGAGGGTGGAGTCAGAATTCTGGGTTCAAGGACCAGCTCCACTCCTGAGTGGCAGGCCTTAGGGACATCAGTTCACTCCTCCGAGTTTTTCCCTCATTTGTAATAGTTCAACATCTTAGAGTGGTATTGGGAACTAAGCAAGATAATTGGTGTGGAAATGCTTTATATGATTTATAAAATAACCATAAGGGTTTGTAAAAGTATAGGTTTTATTAGTCTCATTACAGATAAACTTGTACTTCTGCAGGGAGTTCCCAGTTTTGTGAATTATTCCTTTAAGAATAGATCACAAATAGTTCAGATATAATTTTTGAGTAGATGATTCTTTTGAGTATATTTACATTGTTTGGTTCATTTGTACAAGTGGTTGGAAATGCAGGGATGCAGACAATAAAAGAGATCTCCCTAGTCATCAGTGTGGCCCACGGCGGATGCTCTGTCTCAGGGGTTGGAGGAGGGGTACAAGCAGGCGCTGGTGACCTTACCTGTCAGAGAGGCTGTTCAGAGAGATTCTGACCCGCACTAAGGAGGCACAGGGGGCAGACTCACTGACTCCTGAGGGCCCCCCCATTTTGAATGTATGCAATTCTAAACTGTACGTACAAACCGTGCTGACCGATGGGCCAGGGCTTCTGTGTTCTATTCAGGGGATAAAGTGTAATGGTGTTTTTTTCTTCCTTCTTTAAGTGAAGGCTGTGGATTTTATGTAACATCACATGCCGTCAAAGTCGGACACTTCTACTTTGTGAATTCGGGCAAAAGCTGAGATGTGATTTTGAAATATGAAAGTAAACTGTAACTAGCTCAATTTCAGTATCTAGGATTTATATTTGTATAGAACCTTTAAAGCACTCCCAGCTTTTCACCCTGGAGGAAAGAAAAGCCGCAGTGTCTTACTTGGGGCTGCAGGTCTGGAGTGACATCAGTTCTAACTGAGGGAGCTCACACCCGGGGCACGGCTCCGGGCCGCACACACAAATGGAGTGCTGCTGTGGTCCTGCTCAACTGCAAATCACTTTGAAAAACATTTGTTCGTGGAACTTTAAGACTACTCTTTGTTTTTAAACATTGCCCTTTCACAGCCCAAAGCTACTTCCTCACCTTATTATTGCTCATGGCAAGCCCATTTCAGTTCTCTGAAAACTGCTTTCCGGTGTTTTTCTACTTGCTCGGGTTCCACTCACAGGCTGGCGTGTGGCTTGCTCTCCCCGCACGTCTTCCACCCCCACCCACCCTCTGCCCCAAGGAGACAAATGTGGAAATGAGTCAGAAGCACACAATGCCAGCACCAGAGGCTTCCAGGATTTCATCGGAATGAATCTCAGCCTTTGCACTCTCTTATTAGGGATGCTCATGAAACTGAGGTATGAGGAGGGGGCAGGTGTCACGAAGCAACTCACAGCAAATTGAAGCTGGGACACAAGTGTCTTCAAGCCGTAAAAGACTCTCTGATTTGGTTCCCCCAGAAGCAGTACAGAAAACCAGGCGCAAGTTCTGTGTTTTATTTGGGAGGCTATCCCAGGTAACCCCAGCAGGAGAGGGGGTGGTGGGCATGAGACAGGGAAGGGAAGGCAGTTATTTGAGATGTGGTAAGAAGCAGGCTAACTGGGCAACTGAGGCTCAATCCCCCAAGAACCTCTGGACATGGTTTAGAACAAGCCTCTGAGTTGTCCCCCTGGATGGGCGAGGGATCAGCCACGCGCATCCACCAGCTCTTTGTCACTGGTTGAGGGCTGCTCCCAGACACTGAATGCCCAGCACTTCCAGACTGTTCCATGGCAGGAGTGCTTCTATGGCCAGAGGAAGCCCCCAGGGGAGTGTGGCAGGGGCTGTCAGGATTGGCGAGTGCCTAGGGGGGTGGGTGGGGCAGCGAGACCTCCACTGCAGGGGCCAGCTGCCTCTCCTCTCTGGTCCCTGCTCATCATGCCTCACTGCCTTAGAGGTGCGAGGCTAAGGAAGCATGGTTTATTGGGGGAAGTAAGGGGCTGGCATCTGCAAATGAGTAAATATCCCTCTTTTGTGGGGCCCCTGAGTGCACTTTTGCCCCTTACCCACCTTGGCACACCCTGTCCCTCTACCTTGGATGACTTTTGGAAAACTCCTGTTCATCCTCCAAAGTGCAGCTCCAGTACGAGCTTTCCTGCACCTCAGGAAAAATCAGTCACTGCCCCATCCCCTTTGCTGTGGCAGCATGGGTGCTGGGCACGCCTCCTTGTGTGCCCATCTCGCCTGCTACGAACAGCAATAATATAGCTGATGTCTACTGAGGGCTTTAATTATGTGCCAGGCACTGTTTTAAATACATGGTGAATTAACTCATTGAATCCTCTCAACTCCATGACGTAGCTTCAGTCACCAGCTCCACTGCGCAGGATGGACACTGAGAGGCTCAGCCACAGTTAGCAAACGGCAGAGCTAAGGTCAAGTTCCAGAGGTTCAGGTCTCCAAGTCCCTACTCCTAACAACCACCAAGAACAGCCTCTCTTTGGCTCGGGGACAGAGGCAGCCCAAGGACTGAACCTGGGGCCATTTCTAGGGGGGCCTTATGCCAGGCTGGGAAACAGCCTCTGTAGGGAACCTCAAACAGGTAGATGCCCCAAGGTGTGCATTTTACAAAGACGGCTCCCATTGTAGGGCAGGGGGTGAATTGGAGGAGAACTGAGAACAGAGGTCATCGTCAGGAGACTGGGGCACCAATCCAGGTACGAGATGAGGACGTCCCAAGTTCAGTGTGGAACCTTGTCCCTGAGTTGACCCCTGCTGACTTCCCAGCCCCGGCAGCAGCCTCTCCCCAACACTGCAGGGCGGCTGCTCCCCGTGTGCCTGTGGTTCCCTGCACGAAGCACCCGAGCTCAGGCTGCCCCCATGGCCCTGCTGAGGAGTCCTGTGCACCGAGAAGGAAGGGCGCCTTTGGGTCACTTGCACAAAGACAGGTGGGCTGGCCATGGACCTGCCCACGGGACCCTCCAATACAGACATTCTAAACTACTTCTTGCTTCCTGATTGCATCATGAGTTCCCCTCTGGGTTTTCTCTCCACTAAAGAATGCTCTTTGACTCATTCACTTATTCATTCTTTCGCTTATTCACACATATTTCTTAGCACCCACCATGTGTCATGTACCGTTCTAGGTGATGGGGACTCAGTAGGGGAGCCTCCAATCGAGGAGACAAGCTGAGTATTAATGAAATAAGTATACAGCTATGTTATTCTGACATTTTCTTTGAAGGTAGATTCGGGGGTACATGAGATTACACTTTGGGTGCTGGGACTTACCTGCTCTGGGATGCAGGTGGCAGGTGGCCACGGTAAGGTTGTCACAGAAACAATAAGGCTTCCCTTAGGATGTACATGGTTTTTGTGCTAAGATGTGAGGAATAAGCAGGAATGAACCAGGCAAGGAGGGTAGAGAAGGAGAGCAGCCAGCCACCCTTGCGGCAATCCTGCCATGGTTAGCAGCATGCTCATGAGTTTTGGGTTAGAGGAGACAAGTCTGAGCCCAGAGGAGAACACAACAAAGGGAATGGAAAATGGGGGAGCAGTGAGAGGCTCTGCAGGAGGAAGGGGTTCAGAACCACTGCAGGAGGCAGGAGGACACAGGCTGAGAAGACCCATGGGAATGTCATAGCAGCCTACCAAAGAGCTTTTGAAAACGGGGATGTTCAATATTTAATTCTAAATTGTGCCTCTGTGGTTTGAAATTCTCTCCTCCCCATGCCTTCAGTATAATCACAAAACTTGTGGTTTGGGGGAAAATGGGGGAGAGAGTGAGGGAGAGAGTGAGTTCCCGGGCAGGCTCGAGAGGGCGAGCACAGCTGCATGAGGTGACGCAGGTGAGGTCGGAGGGTCCATGGACACGAGTCTGGAGGCAGCAGGGACAGCAGGTAGTCATAGAATCAGCTGTGACAAAACCTCAAAGAGCTAGAATTTTATTTGTATTTAATTATGACGATTGATTAGCATAAATGGTGATCAAGGGTAGCATTGCAATGGATCTGATGAGACCAGGGGTGGCCCAGACAGGGAGCTAGATGAAGGAAGGGACACCTCATCTGAGTCAGGCCGGAGGGCAGGGCAGTGGCTCCACTCTAGCCACCTGAGACTTAGTGTGTAAACTCCAGCTGAACGAGAGTCCTCCCCACCAGCAGGCCCCCCAAGTCGCAACCCAGCCAGCCACAGAGCACAGCCTATGTGACTTTGGAGAACTGCTAATTCAACATTTATCAGGCACTTGCTCCTCTCTGGGTACAAAGTCACTTGGGTCTTGATTCTTGCCCCTTGGAGGACTCAGTCTAGTCAGGAGATAACATCACAGTACAGTGATCAGAGCTGCCACAGAAGCAAGTCCAGAGGGCGTGGGAGCAGGAGTGGGACCTTGACCCAGTTTGGGGCATCAGGCAGCTTCCTGGAAGAGGCACAGCTAAGCAGGGGTGGGGGTGGGGTGTTTTCCAGGGAAGGAGCTCCTGGCAGGCAAAGGGAGAGGGCGGGGCACAGGCCTAGATGCAGTGGCTCCTTGCTTGCCGGTGCGGACCTTCTGCAGGGCTGATGACGAAGCACAGAGCAGCTTGATGATGAAGCACAGAGCAGCTTGTCTCAGTCCCTCCTGTTTTCAACAAGTCGTGTCTGTCCAGCTGGACTCGCAGCTCCTCAAGGCCACGGGGGCTGGCATGTGTTTGGATGTGAGAGAAGGAAGGGACAGATTTGAGCAGTGCCAAGGAGAGCGTCTTATCCCTGTGCTCCCCGCCCCAAACACATCTGTCACCATGCTAACATTCCTCTCTGGTCCCTCCTTTGGGTGTGACGGTCACCAAATGGAGCTTGAAGTCCTTCTGGTAGATGCCTGCTAAAAATAGTTGACTGGGGATTGGGAATGAGGGAAGTAGAGGGAGGAGAAAAAGGGGAGAAGGGGGGATTTCTGTACCTTGCCTGCTATTCCTTTGCTTGTGTCAGCCACTTTTTAATCTCAAGACACACGCTGAGTAAATGCTCCTGAGCAGACTCACCAAGAAGGCGAAAACAGCATGTTTGAGGTAGGACTTTACGGTGATGTAATGGGAAGAGAGCTGGAGTCGGGAGGCCAGTGCGAGTCCTGCTGTGTGGCCCTGGGCAGACCCAGCGCTCTCTCTGGGCCTCCATTTCAACACCAGTCAAGAGTGCAGGCTGGATGAGGGGCTCTGCAGGCACTCTTGCAGCCTCAGCCTCTGTGGTCTCCAGTTGGGATGTCAAGGTGGGAGGAAAGCCAGTGTCTGTGGCTGGCCAGGCTGGGGCTGTGTTTCCTCTGTCTCAGCTGAAGCCAGGGCTGCGGAGTCATGCGAAATAGCCCCAGAGGAAGACGTTAATGGCCAGCAGGAAGATAGCATTGACGTTGCAGATGCTTCTCCAGAGCGGCTCCTCCTCGATGCTGGTCAGCTTCTGCTCTAGTGCGGCGGCCTCTGCTGGGCTCAGGGCCTGCTGCGGGGCCCCCGAGAGCCCACACAACCAGCTCCAGAGCAGCTTTCCCCAGGATCTTCGAGGAGCTGAGAGACAAAAGCCAAAAGGAGGAGGGAAGCAGGAGGGGAGGGCCAAGGCAAGGTCAGAAAGGAGAGTGATAGGGAGCAGGGGAGGGAGAGAGATGGTGAGAAACCGAAGAACGAGAGGAAGTGCACGGAGAGAGGGGGAATGTGGGACAATCAACTTAGCTCTTTCTATCAGCCACAGACTGGGCGCTGAGCTGGGCCTCCACCCTGAGCTCGACCTTGGCCACAGCATCCAAACAGTCATGGAGCAGAAGCTTCTCCACCGTGCAGGTGAGGAGGTGTGTGTAATTCTGCTCAAAACCCAATTCAGATCACACGCCCCCATGAAGACGCAGAGAGCATTATCCCACCCAGGAGGGAGGCAGCAGCTGGGCCAGGCGGACTGATGTGATCTCTGCTCTGGGAAGGGCATTGGGCTGGAAGCTGCACTCCTGGGCCAGCTCCACCATCTGGCCAAGCCGGCGCCTGACTGAGGCCATATGCAAATCACACAGCCTCTCTGAGCTGCAGGGTCTTTCCCTCCCAAATAAGTTAATGGAGTATGTCCTGCCTGCAGGTTGTTTTGTTCATCAGATGAGAATGCAGACTTGACAGCACTTTACAAAGGTACAGCACTGGAGCTGGGGGGTGAGGTGGGAGGGGGGCCGCAGGGGGGGGGGCGAGGGGAGGTGCTCGAGACCACAATGCGGACTCAGATTCCCAGCGTGGAGAAGGGGCTGGCCCTGAGGTTAAGAAGGGGCACAATTCATTAAAAACTAAGTTTAAAAAAACTAATAAAGAAAATAAATATGTTAAAGTTTTATGGATTATCAGTTAATATACTAAAATAAAATTCCAATAAAACCCTTTCACTGAGGTTGAATACAACCCACTGGAAATGCTTCATTATCTTAATGGCTTTGGGACTTGGCACTTGGTGAGTTCAAGGCGACTACTGAGTCTCAGGGATGCAGAGACTTGGGTGCCCCTGGTCTGGCTCCCTCACTGTGCAGAGGAGGGAAAAGGCTCAGAGAGAGGTAGCAACTTACTTCAGGTCACAGAGCCGCAGCCCGCATGAAGAGCAGTAAGATGACTTCGATTGGACTAAGCTTTATCTTTCTACAAGCGGTCCAAAGTGGTCCCAGCTTTCTCTTTTGAATCACTTTGGCAGCTATTGCTGAGCAATGACTCAATAAACCTAAACCTATCTACAACCTGGGATGTATAAACTTCTTTCAGATCTGCTCTGCTGTCCTAAAATTCATTGTTAACTTCCTTTTTGTAGGACTCAAAAGCACACCGCCGGTTTGCTTTATAACTGAGTACAGCACAAACGAGGCTTCATCTGCCTGCAGCCTCTTGAGAGGTATGTGCTTCTGCCCTATTCCCGATGTTCCCCTTGGCAGGGAAGGGGCTCTTGCATATTACAGCACTTGTCACCTCTCCCTGCCCTTTCCATCTCCTAGTGGTTGGGAGGGATTTCTCTCATGGAACTTGGCTGACTCTGTGCCTCCTATGTCCCTTTTGGGTGCACCCATAGGGAGCAGTTGTTTCTCAGATTCTCCAGAGACAGGCTCTGCCCTTGACATGGGGGCCACCAGGAAGGGCTGCGTGTGACCATGTAGACCTGTCTGGTCCTGAGACTCTGCCGTGGAGAGTATGAGTCGTGCCCTCCCTGCTTCAGTTTGGGAGCTGCCTTTGCAGCTTCTTCCCTTGCTCTTCCCTCTCCCTTGGTAGCTGCCTCACCTGCAAAGACCTGTGCTCTCAGATTGCTTCTTCCACCCCATAAGGTTTCATAGGGATCAGGATCAGGTCCTTGCTATCATGGGGTGAGAAGCAATTTTGAGACCCAGCATCTCGTATATGGACCACAAAGTTCAAACAAGAGGTAAGGAGTTACATTTTGCAAAGCAAAATTGGGGCAACTGATTCAACTAAGGCTGGCGACTTTGAGCTCTGTTGGTGCTTTCTTTTCTTAAAAAATACATATTTTATTGATTATGCTATTAAAGTTGGCCCAGTTTTTTCTCCGCTTTATTCCCCTCCACCCTGTAACTGCGTCCCCCCACCATCATTCCCCTACCTTAGTTCATGTCCATGGGTCATATATATAAGTTCTTTGGCCTCTCCATTTCCTGTACTATTCTTAACCTCTTCCTGACTATTTTGTACCTACAATTTATGCTTCTTATTCCCTGTACCTTTTCCCTTATTCCCTCTCCCCTCTCCCTGCAGATAGCCCTCCATGTGATCTCTATTTCTATGAATCTGTTCTTGTTCTAGTTGTTTACTTAGTTCATTTTTGGTTTTCTTTTGTTTTTTTTAGGTTCTTTTCTTAGATAAGTCCCTTTAACATTTCATATAATAAGGCCTTGGTGATGATGAACTCCTTGAACTTGACCTTGTCTGGGAAGCACTTTATCTGCCCTTCCATTCTAAATGATAACTTTGCTGGATAGAGTAATCTTGGATGTAGGTCCTTGCCTTTCATGACTTGGAATACTTCTTTCCAGCCCCTTCTTGCCTGCAAGGTTTCTCCTGAAAAACCAGCTGACAGTCTTCTGGGAACTCCTTTGTAGGTTACTGTCTCCTTTTCTCTTGCTGCTTTTAAGATTCTCTCCTTATCTTTCATCTTGGGTAATGTAATTATGATGTGCCTTGCTGTGTTCCTCCTTGGGTCCAACTTCTTTGGGACTCTCTGAGCTTCCTGGACTTCTGAGAAGTCAATTTCCTTTGCCAGATTAGGGAAATTCTCCTTCATTATGTTTTCAAATAAGTTTCAATTTCTTGCTCTTCCTCTTCTCCTTCTGGTACTCCTATGATTCTGATGTTGGAATGTTTAAAGTTGTCCCAGAGGTTCCTAAGCCTCTCCTCATTTTTCTGAATTCTTGTTTCTTCATTCTGTTCTGGTTGAATGTTTCTTTCTTCCTTTTGCTCCAAACTGTTGATTTGAGTCCCAGTTTCCTTCCTGTTGCTGTTGGTTCCCTATACATTTTCCTTTATTTCACTTTTCATAGCCTCACTTTTTCCTCTATTTTGCAACCATACTCAATCATTTCTGTGAGCATCCTGATTACCAGTGTATGGAACTGTGCATCTGATAGGTTGGCTATCTCTTCATCGCTTAGTTGTATATTTTCTGGAGCTTTGATCTGTTCTTTCATTTGGGCCATATTGTTTTGTCTTGGCACACCTGTTATGTAGGAAGGGGCTGAGCCTTAGGTATTCACCAGGCTATTGCAAATAGCACATGCTGTGGTGCTGTATGTGAGGGAGTGGTCTGAGAGGGAACAATGCCACTTGCTTGGCTCTCAGTCGGCTTTCAGTCACTTCCCCTACCACCCACAAGCAAATTGAGCCCTTCTGGTGCTGATTCCTGAGTGGGTGGTTTTGTGTATGCCCTAGGATCCTGTAGGTCTCTCCAATAAACTCTCCTGTGAGGCTGAGAGTTTTTCCTGCCTCCACAACCTCCACAGGATTTTTTAGTCAGAGGTTTTGAGGCTTTATTTCCCTGTGCTGGAACCCTGGATTGCACAGTCTATCTCCCTCCCCAGTTGTTCCTCCCGGTTTATCCACACACAAATGTGGACCGCCCACTCTGCCAGCTGCCACCTTGCTGCGAGTCCTCTCCACCCTGGCTGCTACCGGTCTGGATGAATGTTTCTTCTTTAACTCTTTGGTTGTTGGACTTCTATACAGTTTGATTTTCTGGCAGTTTTGGTTATTTTTTGTGTTTAAATTTGTTGTTGTCCTTCTTTTGGTTGTGTGAGGAGGCAGAGTGTATCTACCTACGCCTCCATCTTGATCAGAAGTCCTGTTGGTGCTTTCTGAAGTGAGCCTTGGGACTTTATAAAAGATTATCTTCCCCATTATGGAATATATATATATATATATAGCAGACCACTGGCTTTTCCCTGTGCAAACAGGTTAAGAAGCTTGGAGTCTTAGATATTGGTGGAGCTCATATTCTGGAGTCTATGGAGCCATTACCTCTAGGCAAGTGGTTGTTTCTCTGGAGTCAGGACTGAAGGCAAAGGTGAAATGCTCAAGAAAGGTGGGAGGCATCTCAGGCCTCGGGGAAGCACTAGGCTCCCAGCACCTGGCAAAGACGTGGAGCTGAATGGTGTAGCTGCCAGCTGTGTGGATCCAATAACCGGTGCTTGGATAAGCTTATCTAAGGTTTAAACTTGCTGGAGTTATTAGAGGTTTGGCCCACCAGGTGATGGAGATGGAACTAAGATACTTTCTGAGGCCCCGATGGAGCTCTGTCCAACCCAATGGGAGGGACAGTGTCTGAAGGTACTCCAACTCCACCTGGGCACTGGGGCTCCTTCCACCAGAGGCAGGAAGTAAACTTAGGAATTACATTTCATTAAATTTTTAACCCACAAAGGCAGGAGAAATTGATTTGGGGCATTAAATTACAAATTGAGTACCATTTTTAACATCAATCTTTCCTTGGGAATTTTATACTTTGGGAAGTCTCTATGATGTTATGAAATCAGAATATCTTAACATTGCTATTGAATCACATGCAGGAAGGTTTTAACCACATTCCATCTAAAACAGCTACGTTATGTCTGTGTCAACTTTGGATACTGTGTGGTCTTGAAGTACATTTAATTCATACTCTACTCTAACGCATTTAAGAACCTCCAGGAGGCACCATTCATGTGGCCCCTGGGCAGCTCCGGAGGGTTCTCCTGGGAAGGGTGGTGGCTCTGCAGGAACCTCATGAGCACAGACAGCACTGTATGGGCACATCTGTTCTCATCCTGGGAAGGATGACCTGGCTTTTGTGTGACTCTAGGCAGATCATTAAACCCAGTGGGGAATAAATAATAAAATGTGTGTGTGTGTGTGTGTGTGTGTGTGTGTGTGTGTGTGTAGGGGGCTGTTTCTTCACCATAGCTGATGTTTCCTTGCATGTGGATGGAGCTCAATTAGTGTAACACCCTGTGATTTTCTGCCCGTAGGTTCATTCAACCTAGGAGAGGTGAGGGGACTTCCTCATTGGAGATGTGAGGAGGGTGAAGAGGGCATGCTTGGCTCAGTCCCTCCCTCCACGTCCTTGGCAGTGCAGTGCTCACGGGGGAGGCGACTGATGGGTCCCTCCGTCTAACGCTGGGGTTCAGGATCACGCAGTGCACCTCCGCATGGATCTAAACCTCATCGTTCCACCTAACTTTACGGGTAATGAGGGCAATACTTTGGCTCTCCTCTGCCTTATTGTTTGCCTTATTCCTCAAATAGTTCATAGCTACGTGGGAACGGAGGAAGGGTATTTTTTGGACTCCTATAGAGACTCCATTCCCAATGATCCCCAAAAGGGGTTTCTGGGGACCTAGGACCCAGTGTCTGTCCCCATCAGTTCCCTGTGACACACCCCCCCAGCAGGCCCTCAGCCTACCTCCATGCTGCTGCTCCGGGGCCTGGTTGCAGTTGTCTGCTCCTCCACCTCCTGCAGGGGGCTCCCCAGGTGGCATCTCCGCTCTCTCTGGTTTGTCCTCACAGGCTTCCTTCTCCAGCTCAGTGAGGGGATGGTGCCGTGTCCACCATGTCAGGCGAGCAAGCTGGAGGGAAAGAAAGCAAGGGCTGTCGTGCTCAGTTACCTCTGGAGGGAAGTCATCCTGTACCGACAGAGGGCCCATTGCGGGAGGCCGTCAGGGAGGTGAAGGCGCCCAGAGCAGTGCAGGGCTGGGAGGCAGGGCGCCTGGCTATTCGCCTTCACGCACTCCCAGAGCTGAGCACACGCCGGGCTGGAAAACACACCAAGGCAGGGCAGCCCCTGACCTCGAGAGCTCACAGCTGGGGAGAAAAGAAGCCATCAGGGAGGCAGGCACCCATGACAAAGGGCTTCCATGGTCAGGCTGAGGAGTTGATATCTCTTATAAGAACAGTACAGCGGAGAGTCACTGCAGACTTCGGGAACTGGGAAGAAAAGCCAAGTCCTGGGATTTAGAAAGATCCCTCAGAGTGAATTGAAGGGATGCAGCTGGGAGGCTATTGCAAAAGTGAAGCAGGAAACAAAGGGTGCCTGCGGCCGCAGAGGGGGCAGGTGTGTGGAGTGTGAGGAGTAAGGCCTCCAGGCCATGGTGACCGACGGAGTGGGCTGGGCGAGGGGGCTGGGAGTGGCAACACGGTGGGGCTCCTGCCTTGGACCCAGGTGGGTAGAGGTGCCCCTCCCAGAGACAGGGTGGGCAGGAGCAGGGTTGAACTTGTGTGTGTATGTGAGAGAGAGAGAAATGGCTCGTACACACACACAATGATGAGCTTGAAGAGTCTGTAGGGCCTCCAAGTGCAGACGTCCAGGTGAGGAGAAGCACACCTGTGGCCCTGGACGGCTGGACGGCTTTCCTGCTGCTCCCTTTGGGGTGGCTCAGGAGAGAAGAAGGGGCAGGTTTCCTGGCTGACATCAGTTGGGCCCGACTGTGACTACCTGAGCTGCTTTCCAACAAGGCTCTCCTCCTGGCCAGGCAGTTCTCTGTCACGTATTGAACCAGGAACCGCCACCCGGACGCCGACCTCCTACAAACATGCACAGCAGGGCAGGGCCGGTCCCTCTCCTGAGGCACCGTCCACTGGGCACCCAGCTGTGCTGGCCCGCTGAGCCTCTCGTGGGAGCAGGAGAGCCTGGGCTGTTTCTGGGCTCGGCTCTCTCAGGCACCTTCACTTCATGCTTACATGTGGGTCGCTAGTGGCACATGATGGTGTTTCTTTAAGTTGTGAAGAGGCAGCTGGATTTGGGGTCGGAATCTCGGGAGGGATTTGGCTGGAGATAAAGAATTAAGTTTCCTCTCTATCTAGGAGGTTGTTGAAATCACGGCCATGGGTAGGACAGTTCAGGGACAGTGTGAGGTGAGAAGGGGTACAGGCCACAGGCGAGTGTCTGAGAAGCCATGATATGTAAGGGGCTTGAAGAAAACCCATGAAGAAGGTGAAAGAGTGGTCGGAAGGATGGAAAAAAATACTGGAGGGAAACGCGTCCGGGAAGTGAATGGGCGAGAGGGCTTCGGGCTGTGGGAGCTGGTCAGCAGTATCTGCTTCTCCTCAGATTTCACTTCCGATAAAGAAGGGGAGGGGCCATTTGTTTTAGCAACAAGAAGGTTATTGGGGATCCAGGTGAGAGCGATTTCTGTGGGAGGTGGAACACCAGCCTGGTTGCAGCGGGTTGAGAGATAGAGGAGAGCTGGGAGATGAGGGCTGGGAATGGAGACCATTCTTTGCAAAAGTCTGTTTTTGAGGGGCAGGGAGGGAGGAAGAGTTCCCTGGAGGAGAGTGGGACCCGGGGGTGGGGGTCGGGGGGATATTTAACTGGGAAACCCTTCGGCATGGGAGTGAGACAGCAGACAGACAGTGGAGAAGGCAGAAGCTCCCAGCAGTGGGAGGAGGTCATTTCTGGGTGAGCCCTGGAGACGTTGGCCTCTCCTGGCTCGCCTGTGAGTGACCTGCTTGTGTGGAGGAATCAGTGACACCGAGGGTCTAGTGTGTTGTGAACTCTGACGCACTGTAGGGGTGAGGGGTGCTAATACTGATTTCCACTCGGCGTTTCAGGGACCAGCTTCTGGCACGGGCTCTGTTTCGGGACCCTCCCCACCCCCAGTAAGTCCTACCCCCAGGACTCCAGAACGTGGCTGTGTGTGGAGACAGGGCCTTCACAGCGGCCATGCGGGTTGAGCGAGGTGTTCAGAGCGGCCCCCACCCAATAGTCAGCGGTGTCATTGTAAGCAGAGGACGTTAGGGAAGCTGCCGAAGACAGAGCGGAGAGGGAGGCTGCCTACACGCGCAGGTGAGAGGCCACACAGGAAACTGCCCGAACACCTGGATCTCGGACTTCCAGCCTCCAGGACTGTGAGAAAGTGACTTCCTGTTGTTTAAGCCTCTCGGTCTGTGCTAGCTCATTAGCTGGAGCAAACGAGTGATCTTTTGCTCTGAAGAAAGGAAGGTTTCAAAACACTGGGCCCCATGTCCAAGGACTGGGAAATCGTCAGCATGGGAGAGGCCCTACTCTTGTCGCTGAAAACCAACACTCCCGGCCCCCAGCAGGGACTGCCTGTCCTCTGTGCCCTGCCTGCCCTTTGAGGCTGGCCCTTCAGCACCTTCTCTTGGTACAACAACTATTTGTGTGGGTGTCTGTTCCCCCCCCCACCGCCCCGCCATACCCCCTGTGGGCAGTTGCTGGCAAAGACCTCATCTCTGTAACCCCAGCACAGGGCCTGGCACATAGTAGGTGTTCACTGAGTGATATTCCAATGGAATGAATTACTCTTCAGTTGGGAATTAATAACCCAATGAGGTCCCCTCCCCAGGACCTCTGTGTGGCCACAGGTGGGACCATAACTCAGTGGAGTGGAACTCAGTGGTGGGATTCCAAGCCTGGGAGGAGGGGGGCATCCTGGGAGCCCCTCGACCTGAGCAGTCCACTTGCCTTTTCCTCAGGGATGGGTGTTGTACAGAGGCTGACAGTGATGATGACGATGGCAGTGAGCCCACAGAGGATGAGGGCAAAGTAGAGGTAGTGGAAGTCCTTGAGCACCGCCGGCCTCCGGTCTACCTCCCCACAGGCTGGGGCAGGGTAGGAGAACTCCAGGATCATGCGCACAAGCCCCACCACCAGGCCAAACATGAGCCCCCAGAAGGCTCCCTGTGGAGAGAGGACAGACGAGGCAGGGGTGAGATCCAGGTGCGAGGCCCTAGGAAGCTAAAAGCCACTCTGCCTTCAAATCTCTCTCCCCCTGGTTGGTCAGTGTTTGCACGCCCATGGGAGTGAATTTCCCATTAATGCTCAGGCTTTGTCTGAACTTAAGAGGCAGGCAGAGTGGGGTGCTGGGAATAACACAGGCTCCAGGGTCAGACAGACCAGGGTTGGGCCCTGGTTGCATCCACAGTGAGACACAGTGACCCAGCCTCCCTGACTCAGACTTGCTCATGTGCCCTGAGGGGAGGAATCCAGAAGCACGAAGTAGAGGAGTTTAATATTCAACTAATTCAACTAGAATGGAACATGATCTCGGGTCAGCACCAGGATCCCCGTTCCCAACTTCCTGTTACGATAAAGCGGAAATTGGTGTAGACATCCATCTCCCTCTCGCTGCTCCTATTTTCCTCATCTTGTCTTTTCTAACAAAAGAAAAGCTCTGGCACCTTTCATGTGTTCTTTAGAGCGCTGTTCAACCCTAGCTATGCCTGCTTCCTACATGTAAGAGTCAGATGGCTCGCACTTTTTAAATTGAGATGCTAATCCCAACCTCAAAAAGTCTGGAATGAGCAGAAACGTCCAGAGTTCAATGGAGTTTTGCTGTGACTGTGATTATCAGCAAGGAGAGCAGACTTCCGCAAACAGCGGGCATCAGTCCGTTGGGAGAGGGGTTCCTACGATCTCCTTTGCCATGACTTTAAGCTCTCCATGGCTCCTCTGGAGTCCTGTCCATGACGTCCCTTACCTCCCGACGGCACAGCCAACAGATATGAGCCTTTTCTATACTGTTCTGGGGAGTTACCAAGGTAACAATCCTCCTGCCTCAACCTCCTCCCAGGCTCCTGTTAGATTCCAATGCCGTTCATGAATGACACGGGTAAATGTTTCTGTAAGTTCATACTTCATTTCAGCATCATCATTGCTATTTTTTGCCTACATATAAAACCTTATAGTTTTAGAGATTAAACAGACCCTAGAGATCTCTTAGTCTGTCTTGAGTTTTCACACGCTCTTCCTCATGTCTGAAATATTCTTCCCCTCCCATTAATCCTTCGTGTCTCAGCTCAGATGTTGCTTCCTCCAGGAAGCCTTCCCTGACCCCCTCCCAGGTATCCCATAAGTTAGGCACTCCTGTTCTTTACTCTCCTAGCAGCCATTCTTCTTTCTGTTTATTGTTTATTGAATTATTATCCCTGCTGGCTGGCCCAGTGATGGCATACCTGTGTGGACCTTGCAGCCCGCACATTCCAGCACCTTCATAATGAGATGGGTGAATGTCTGTTGAGCGGGTAAATGACACTAGACCTGATGCTATGGATGGGGAGAGGGGCGGTCAGCTTGTCAAGGTCATGGAGAGAGACCAGGTTGTGGCCAGACCAGCTCCCTGACCTGTGGTGACCTGCTGTACTCACAGGCTCTGTGACTCTCTTACAGAAGATGGCCAGCAGGAACAGGGCGGTGATGGGTGGGGCCAGGTAGCTGGTGACAGACTGGATATAGTCAAAGAGCTGGCCGCTGTTGGAGCTTTGGATGATGGGGATCCAGAGGATGCTGATGATGACCAGGAACACCACAAACACTCTGCCAGGAGGGCACAGGGCACTGTGAGGCACGCTCGGGGTGACAGGGCACGGGGTGGGAGGCAGGAGGCAGGGATGCTCGGGAACCAGGGAGAGAGGGAGTGGATGCATGGTCACTAAATCAGAGAATGTCAGAAGACTGGAATACCAAATACTAATATTCCAGAAATTTAAACTCTTAAAATCCCAGAATACCAAACTCTAGAATCTAAGAGACTAAGGATTTTTGAATCAGATACCTTTGAGGTCATATAGCCCACCTGCTCTTCAGAAGGGAATCCATACCTCTCCCCCACAGCCCACCCAGGTGGATGGCCTCTGGTCTTTGCTTTGGATGCCTTTCTTCCTCTTTTTCACCCGAAACCGGTGCAGGGCAGCCCCCTTTTCCATGATGGCTCCAGGCTCCAGGCCCCAGGGACTCTCCCTTCCCTAGGCCTCTCCAGTTCTAAGCCTTTCTCCCTTATGCTGCCATTTAGCTCAGAGGAGAGACTGCACCTTCACATCCGGACCCCCCCTCAATGGATCCTGGCTCAGGCCCAGGTCCCCAGAATGCTTTCTATGTATGACTTTGCAGGTGTGCTCTCAGGATGATGAAAAACTTTTCTCAGATGTGCTGAATGCAATAATGCCTTTGGCCAGCAGATGGCACAAAAACTCCACTGGTACAGGGGTGTCCAACCTGCAGCCCCTGTGCCTCATACCACCCAACACAAAATTGTAAATTTACTTAAAACATTATGAGATTTTTTTGTGTGTACTTGATATGTGTTGCAGTGTATTTAATGTGTGGCCCAAGACAACGTTTCTTCTTGCAGTGTGGCCCAGAGATGCCAAACGTTTGGACATCCCTGGCTGGCAGTTCAGTGCAAATGCCGAAGGACATTCTTAGAAATGTCTCTGCACACGGTTCCTTTCCTCTCCGTCCCCTCCCATTTCCTCTCAGGCCCCACTAGAGCTGCGCAAGTGGCCTCCCGCCCGCTTATCCTCGCCTCTCTGCACAATCTGCCCTGCGTTCCGATCCTTCTAGTCCCTGTGCGTAGGGCTGGGCACCCCTATGAGCGGGCAGTGGGAATCTGCTGGGCAGCGGTGGGCAGAAGGCACCATGGTGGAAGGAACAGTGCATGCAAAGGCAGGGAGATGGGAAAAGCCAGTTATCCAAACTCAGTACCGCCTACCCAAAGGGGGGATGAACACGTCAGCCCAGAAACCTGAGTTACGGAGCCTTAAATTATGAAGCGAAGATTTCGCAAAGGGCCCTGTAAGCCTATGAAAACTACAAACCCCCAGCCTCGGGGAGAAAAAGAACAATTAGCCACCCACTTATACTCTGAAAAGCATAAAACTGGTACCCAGGAGATAAAGTTCAAATTCTTTAGCCTGGTGTTCAAGGCTCTGCATCCTTTGGAGACAGTCTCCCTGTAAACATCCTCGCCAGTGTGGTCCCTCACCGCGTCACCTATATTTCTGTCTCATTAAGCTCTGCACGTCCTCAAGGCCAGGCACATAAGTTGACCCTGTGTCCCCAGCACAAAGGCATGATGCCGAGAGGGCCTCAGACAGAGAGATGGAGTCAGTAAACAGCACTTCTGCCATCCAGGGGAGCAGTTGTTCTGAAAGACAACGGGGCTGCGTGGCTGGCTGACTTCTGCCCGCTAAAGCGGTTCACCTTTCATTGCTTAAACGCTTTGTTGGCTGCTCTCATTTACCCCGTTGATCAATTTCAAGAGAAAGCAGAACAGGCGGGAGGAGATTTTTTTCTCCTTCTCTGGAGCAGGAGGACTTACCTGAGGTCTTGTCAGCAGGTGGCACTAGAACCAGGAGCTCTGCCAGCCAGGCGGGGCCCAGACCCAGCTGCATCTCCCCAGGGCAACCCAGGCAGGGAGGAGGGGGACACAGGTCTGCCTACAGGAAGGGGCGCCCCAGGAGGGCGGGCTAACGCACCTGCCCACCACCATCAGCTCCTGCTCTGACGCCTTCCTGCGGAAGCGCTGCCACACGTCGATGGTGAACAGGGTGCTGCTGCTGTTGAAGATGGAGGTGAGCGAGCTCATGAGGGCGGCCATGATCACGGCGATCATCAGGCCCCGCAGACCTGGGGAGAGACAAGGTCTCCGTGGACAGTCGGCCGGCCATTCAGGCTCCACTGGGAGCCACGGAGGCTGCAGCGCCCAGCAAGGTCGTGAGTCTGGGGCGGAACTGGGATGGGGACGGTGCTGGGTTGGGTACCCAACCTGCGCAGGTAAGGAACCCAAGGCTGGCCACTCAGTTCTGACCATGACCTGCCTTTCTTGCTTGGTGGCCCTGGAGAGTCTGCTGCCCTCCCTGAGCCTCAGTTTCCACCATTAAGGGCTATGAGACTGGCTGATCTTTAAGGTTCTCTGCGGCCCTGACATCTCAGTCTGGGTTTCAGAGCTTGTAGACGCTTGGCTAGGGGGTCACTGGTTGGGGGAGGATGATTGTTAATAATTAAGTGTTTTCAGTGTGTTCCTTTCTCACTGATATTTGTGCCAGGCAAAGCCCTGGCCCTGGGAGCAGAAGCCCAGATTCGTTTCCTGGTTCTACAAGTACGTAACTAGCTGCGTGATCTTTGAACTGGGCCCCTCCTTTGGGGACGATTTTCCCTCCTGCAGCAAGAGAGGACAGGCCCTGCTGATCCCTGAAGCCTCTGACTCTAAAGACCGAGCCTCTGGAAGAGTGGCCGCTCGCCCTGGCTGGGGGGTGGAGTTGTGGGGACTCCGCACTGGTCCCACCTCCATCCTTTTCCCATATCTAGTCCAAATCCTTTTTGTAATTTTAGAAAGTTGTCCATTGATTTTAGAGAGAGAGAGCAGAAGGGAGAGAGAAACACGGTTTTGCTATTCCACTATTTGTGCATTCTTCGGTTGATTCTTGCCCATGGCCTGACCGAAGACCGGCCTGCAACCTTGGTGTGTGGGGACAATGCTCTAACCACTGAGCGACCCAGTCAGGGCCCCAGTCCAAATCTTTAACCACCTCCTGCATGTCTGCCTGGAAGACTCGAGGTGACCCCAGCCCAGGCCAGCATCTTCCTCCAGGGACTTCTCTTTCCCTTTATGGTTAGTAATGTCTTTCTAGTCTCCATACCGGTGTCCTCAGAGGTACCCTAGACCTCCCCTCAGCTGCCCCCCCCACCTCGCTCTGTGTCTGTTCTGTCATTGCTGGGCCTCCCCTCCCCCATCTCCACTGTTACTTTGAGTCATTTCCTATTTTACTGGGGCAGGGGGCGAGGGGGCAGGGGGACAGCTCAAGTCATCAACTTCCCTTCATAAACCCACCTTTCTTTCTAAGTTCAAATTCAACAGCATCATAACCCAAGACCTGGGAGTTCCCTTTGGATCCCTCTGTCTTTCTCGTCCTTCATATATAACGTCATCAAGTCCTGTCGATTCTACTTCATCAATACCTTTTAAACCCCTTTTCTCCATCTCTGAAGTCACTGACCTGGTCCGAGCCACCATCACCACTCCCCTGGACCACTGCCAGTCCCTTGTCACTCACCCGCCTGCCTGCCCCTAAGCTGAGCCCTCCAGGCAGATGGGTCCTTCTAAAGCTCAAGCCCGACCACGCACCCTGTCCTCAACTCCCCAGTGCCCCTCGGTGGCCCTCAGAGTGAAGGCAGCGCTCCGGAACAAGGTGCAGCCACCACCCCTTCTCCACGATGGGTGTCCTCAGTCCTGTCTATGAGCCCGCACAGGGCCACCTTCAGTTCAGATTTCATGTTCTCCCAGCCCTGGGCCTCTGCACTGGCAGCCCTTCCTGCATGGGTGACATTTCCCACACCCCCCAGCTTTGTCTGCCTAAGATGCTCCTCAGGACTCAGCTCCATTTCCTGTCCCCTGAGGAACTGTCCCCAAGATTCCCCCAGAGTGGGCCAGGTGCCTTCTTAGGGCTCCCTCAGCCCCACTGTGTCCCCACACTGGTTACCTTGTATGGTGGCCTCTGCCAGCTTGAGTACCTGGAGTCGGCCCAGAGCCTGAGCACAGGGCCTGCCCTCTACTCTGCATCTGCAGGGCAGGGCACAGAGCAGTGCCTGTGAATGTGTGTGTGTGCACGCGTGTGTGTGCATGTGCGTGCTGGGAGAGGTAGGGAGGTGAGTGCTTTTATTCCCTCTTCCCACCCATGTCCGTCTTTAATGCAGCCCCTCCTGGACAGGGGGATTGGAGGCAGCTGGGAAGTAGGAGGGACAGGGGGCGTGGGGGACACAGGACTCACCAATGGGCATGAGAGCTATGACCAGCTTTGGGTAGGCGATGTTGGAACATCCCACGCGGGCCCCACAGATTTTTTGGCAGATGTCGGGGTCCACGCAGCCCACCTCATCTGCAGAAGAAGTGATGGCAGTTAGAGCCGAACCGTCCCCCGCCTTCTCGGGCTGGCCCAGTATTTGCTTTCCAACCCTGCAGGGCAGTGTTCTCTGCTGACTCTGGCGGGCCGGGCCAGGCAGTCGGGGCCAGGCGGCTGTCCGGGCACACGGTTCAGCCCCCGCTGGTACATTTCTCCACCATGCACTGCCCTGGCCAGCTGATGGCCTGGTTTGAGTTTTAGGTGTTATATCCTGATGAAAGGCAGACATCCTTGGAAGGCACCAAGAATGCCTTGACTGCTCTTCCCCTTGTAAAGGGAAAGTCAGATTTTATTAATTTTTATTTATTACTTTTAGAAAGAGAAGAAGAAGGGAGAGCGAGAAACACCAACCCACTCACTGACGCATCCGTTGGTTGATTTTAGTGCGTGCCCTGACCTGCGTTGAACCCACACCCTTGGCCTACGGGGACGACACTCGAACCAAATGAGCACCCAGTCAGGGCCAAAGCAGGATTTTAAGTGACATTCAGATACATTCTTTGGCCCACAGAAGTGGACGTACCACACATGTTCTTATGAAAAGCTGTGCTGCCCCTTCCTGCTCTAGCCCAACGTTGCTGGGGGCCCAGCTCTCACCTGGGTACAGGGCGCGGCTGATCATGCCGGGCATGACGATGAAGAACATGGGCAGGATCTTCAGGTAGCCCCCCAGCACCGAGCCCCCCTTGGCGTGGGACAGACTCTTGGCTGAGAGCGACCTCTGCACAATGACCTGAAAAGGCACCGGTGGAGGCGAGGCTGCGGCAGGGCCAGGCTCGGCTCAGCCACAGGTGGGCTCTGATGGGGTGGCTGCATGCGCCCCTGCAGCAGTCCCAGAGCAGGCCCGCCCTCTGTGCATCCAGAGGCCCATTTTTCCCACAGGGAGTACCCCCCACTTCAGGATGGGCAGGACCAAGCCTGTCTGGGGCCTCACCTGGTCCGTGCACCAGCACCAGGTGGCCAGCACTGTGAGCCCGAAAATGAGGCCTGGCCAAGGGATGTCCCCGCTCACAGGGTCCCGAAGCATGTGGAATGCATCGGGCCGGGGGAGGTGGCAGGTAGTGTTGGGGACTGTGACATTAGGGATGGCCTGCCTATACTGCTGCTCCAGCCCTGAGTACCAGCCCACCTCCTTGAAGCCTGTGGGGAGAGATCGCAGTGAGAGAAACAGCCCTCGACCCAAGTGGGCCTGCCACGTGCCCCCTCCCCGCCGGCTCCCAGTCCTGTGCAGAGTCCCTGGGCTCTGGGACACGGAAATGCGGGAGAGAGGTGGGGCTCCCCTGGTTTGGCATAGAGAGGAGCTGCCCCTGGCCTGGGGGACATGGAGTGTGGCTCTGTGCTCTGGGAAGTTCTGACCAAACCACAGAGGTGACAACCAAAGGCAGATGAGAAAAGGATTTAGGGGCAAAGCTGGGGTGTGTGTTGCCCTCCTTACCCAGAAACATGAGGACCAGGGCGCCCCCCACCATGATGACGGTCTGCAGAGCATCTGTGTAGATCACGGCCGTCAGGCCCCCTGGGGACCCAAGGAGAGGGCTCGTCAGTCAGCACCAACAGGGCTTCCTCTCTGGGGGCCCACCCTGTGCGTGGCCACCCTGAGGAGACCAGAGAAGACATGGAGCCCTCTTAGCAGGGGGACTGTGCCCACCTGCCTTTCCCTGCACTGCATGCTCACCTGCAGGGTGGAGGCTGGTCCCAGTCAGGTGCTCAGACCCAGCTCTTTCCACCTGGCAGCCTCTGCCTGTGGCTGGCCTGCCCTAACTGCTATTTCATATCCCAGGTCTGTTCCCTTGTGAGCTGTTTGCTCCGCCAGGAGCACCCACTGCCCCTATCTGAATGCCCACTTAAATCCCCCGTCCTCCCAGGCCGACCGAGCCACCAGTAGTGTCCCAGGATGTGCAGGCCTGTGTGGGGGGCTCTGGAGGAGGCAGGGGAAGGTGGATTGGTGGCCTTTGTCTGAAGAGGCCCCTAGTGACCCTGGTCCAGATGACGGTCCCCAAACACCACCCTGCTTCCTGTTACAGTAGGTCTTTCTCAGGATCTCTCCTTCCCTGTCTTTCTCTGGCTGGCTCTACTTCCCCTGTTTCTGCCCTTTACGTCTCCCCTTTCTCTGCTACATTGTGTCTCTGTCTTTTCCTCTGTGATTTCCTTCGATCCTCTGTCTCCACCTGCGGCTCTTCCTTTTTCTCGTCCTCTCTGAAGGGCAGTTTTCTCCCTGCCCCTCCCTCTGGACGCCCCTCCCTCTGACCCTTCCCTCTGTGTCTCCACAGGCAGAAGCTTCCCTCTTCCCCTCTCCCTGTTGTGGTCTCTGCTCCTGGCACCTGTACCCCGACGTGGCCTGCCCTCCGCCCTACCTGCGATGGTATAGACAGCTGTCACCACCAGCAAGGTCACTGTGGAGAGGTAAAGATTCCAGCCCAAGGCCATCTGGATGAAGAGGGCTCCAGAGAAGATGTCAGTCTGCAGAGACCGGACCAGGGGGTCACCCAGTGTGGCCACCAGGGTGTGTCCCCTCCCCACGACATGACGAGGATGAGCCTTAGTGCTGAGGAGGATGGGCTTGACCTTGCTGAGCCGCCATGAGACTTTAAAACAGAAGAGAACCCCACGCAACTTGGAGGTCGAGAGCAGTGAGGCCTGGTGGCACTGACAGGACAGCCTGTTGGCTGAGAAGGGTGTGGTGGGGGGTGAAGTAGATGAAGGGAAGCAGGGGCCGGGGTCAGAGAAGAAGAGGCCCCTTGAGAGGAGATGAGGGCCCCAGAGGGTCCTGGACAGCTCCCTGACAGAGCAGAGCCCACTCAGCTGCTGGACAGGCCTGGGGCTGCCCTGGTGGGTGCAGATGACCACAGGTTTGGCGCCTCCCACCTGCTTGGGTTTATTAGAGGAGGTGAGGTCGCATCCTTTGCCTAAGCTGACTTCAGTTGCTTACAGGCCCTGGTGGAACAAGATGCAGTATCCTCGCACCCAGGCCTGGGCCTGGCAACTGAATGAGCCAGTTCCCCTGAGTGCCTGATTGCCAGTCCCATCCCATGACTGTTTTATGGGCCTGTTACAGGGTCCATACAGGGCTGCAATGTGGCAAAGGGCAAGGGACATGGACTGGTCATAGGACCCCAGCTTTAGTTTTCGTCCCAGAGCTGGCCCTGTGGGCATATCATGTGACACGGGTTTATTTTCTAAGGTTAGGTCCATAGAGAAAGAATAAGGACCTTTTTAACTGTTACAGTCTAGGCAATTAATGCATGGCACCGAATGAAGAATCAGTTGATGGAAAGAGGAATGAATGAATGAATGAGCTCTAGATCATCTGGTCTTTGGATGGAGGGACTGTCATTCACTGTACAAACATTTCTTATTCATCTCTGACTACCCTCTGCTGAGGGACAGCGTGCCTGGAAGGTACATGGAGTCATCCTTCCTTCTGTCTATCCACCCAGCCCCATACTCAGCATTTCCAGGGAGACGAGACAGCCACACTGGCGTGGGTCCTCACCGAAATCTTGGTGAAGATGTAGAGGATGAGGGACAGCACAGACATGTACACCTGGATCCTCTGGCCCCCGAACCTCTTCTGCAGATACTGCGGCATTGTGACCACACCGGCTGCAATGTACACGGGCACGAAGATCCAGCCGAGGGCCAGAAGCAGCCAGGTTGCCTGGGAGAGTGGGGAGAAAAGGGTGTCCATGTCCTGCATGCATAGTGAGGGGTGGCCCCCTATGGAGAGGTGGTGCCTTGCAGAGGACAGCCCTGAGCAGGGAGGTAAGGGACCTGGGACCTGATCCCAGTCCTGTGTGACCTCTGATGGTCCCTCTATCTCCTTCAGGCCTTGTTTTCTCCATCTATAAAATGGGTTCTCCATTTACCATGCAGCCTCCCCAAGCATATCTGAGGTTCCTCTCAGGGCTAAGGCCAGGGGTGGGTTCAGAGCTGCAGCATCCCTGAGAAGCCCCCAGGCCAGCTTTCTTACGTTCCATTCGAAGCCACCCACGGCGAGGCCTCCAGCAGCCCCTGTCCCAGCCAGGCCGATGAATAAGCCACTGCCTACATTGCTGGACATTAGAGATGCTCCAATCTGCAAGGCACAAGGTATCAGTTTTAACCTGAATCAATCTGGAGTCAGGACCATGAGCTTCAGGAGCTGGGACAAGGTGGGGAGAGAAGGACCAGGACTCAGGAAATCTGAGATTGGAGGGAGGAGAGGAAGAGGGGGAGCAAAGAGAAAGAGGGATGGAACTGACATTTATTGGCTGCCTACTGTATGCCAGGCACTGTGCAAGCATTTTATGTGTGCTAATACACTTAATATCCACAAAGATTTTGGGGTATGAGTGTTAATTGTTCGAATTTACAAAGAAAATAATTAATGTTAGGAAAAATAACCACATTGGCAGAAGGCCCCCCAGTTAGTGAGTAGCTAAGTGGGAAAGGAGGAAGGCCATAGGGAGCCAGGTCCCCCATGGGAGGGCGGTGACCGGCTGATGAGACCACAGATCTATGGGCCCCCAGGAGTAGGAAGTTCAAACGGAGAAGGGGAGAAACAACAGGGGTGGCCCCATGGGAGGGACTGGGTCACAAAGGTCTCAGGTTCAACTCCTTGACGTTGTTGGGGGGTTTGCCTGTAGGATTTCCCTCATTTAACTGCTCTTCTGTATCAAGCTGATTTGTCACCTTCCTGAGAAAATCTTCGCTAACCCCACGTGCACTGTCTGGAGGCTGGAGGCTTCCTGGAAATGCCCACAAGCCCCTCTGCTCCCCTCTAGCTCAGCAGTGGTCCTGTTGGTTAGGAGCCTGTCTGCTCAGCTCAGCTTCTCTGGGACAGGAACATTCTGGGTCATCTCCGCAGGTCCAGCCTGCAGCCCGTGAGAAGGCATCCCGTGGACGCTGGTCCAGGCAGTCTGTTAGCAAGGTCGCTCTGGTGGCAGGTGTGTGTGCACTAGAGAGACGGTGCCCAGAGCCAGGAGACCCACGTGGTCCAGGCGGGAGAAGCTGAGGCAAGGACTTGGATGTGGGAGGAAGAGAGGAAGGTAACTCACCGGCCACCAGCTCATGGACCTCCCTGCCAGGAAATAGCCACCGATGGTCCCTTGGCTTGCACGGATGGACGACTGGAAAGGAAGGAAGTAGTCACGGGTGAGGTTTTCCCAAAACTCCCCCAACCCCTGCCCACACACAGATTCTCTGCTCCTTGGCCCAGGAACTGTGGGGATGCAGGGGGTGAGGCCAGGGCAGTGAGGAGGGAAGGATCAACTCAAGGCCATCATTAAGGTGCTGAGGCCGAGGGTCTCTGACTGGGTCTGGAGACAGGAGAAGTGCCGGGGGGGAGGGAGAGGGTGGAAAAGGGAAAATTTCAAGAAGCTTCTCTTCCCCGGGGAAATGTAACTGATTAGTCACTGAGCAGGGATCAGTGTGTGGGGGTCCTGGTGCTTGTTAAATTTCTCCTTGAACTTCCCAGTGTTGCCTCTAGTCTTCAGGGAGGCCCAGTGAGCAGAAAGAGTTAATTTCATAGATGAAGAACTCGAGGCCCAAAGATGGAGAGCAACTTGTCCGAAGTCACCCACAGCTCGCCGCCTCCCAGGAGCCAGGGAGCACCTGTTTGCCCATTCCCTCCTCCCACCGGCTCTGGGAGCAGGAACTGTTCACCCCACTTCACAGATGGAGACACCAAGGCCCAGGGAGGGTTCCTGCCCTGCCACAGCCTCGTAAGTGACCAGCTAGGGCTGCAGTCGCCGTCGGCCTCGCAGCTGAGTCTACAGGTACCGGCATTTAGTTCCGTGGTGACTGCAGCCACTAACTGCTGCCAGCTACCTGCCGGGCTCTATGCCAGGTGCTTAAACGCGTCCTGTCCCTGAGTGGCCATCACCATGCCATGGTATCCTCCTTATTCTTGTTGCCCAGATGGAGAAACTGAGTCTCAGGGACTCTCTGCATGCTCCCAGGGCCACATGGCCCTAACTGTTGGAGTTGGGGTCTGAACTCAGGGCTTGCTGGTCTCAGAGCCCAGCTCCATCCGTGGCAGCGAGGCCTCGGTGAATAGTGGGGAACAGAAGGACCTTGGGACCTGCATGGCTCCCTTCCCACGAACACAGGAGCCCTGGCTCCTTTAGGGGCACTGCTTTCTGCTGAGAGACACCGACTAATGGGGGTGGGAGTCAGCATCCACAGAGCTGGGAGTCTCCGCATGGTGAAGAGGGAAGGAATGGGGCTCAGGCCTGGCCTGCTCTGGCTCACTGTGTGACCTCAGGCAAGTCATGCCCCTCTCTGGGCTTCCGTGAAAGGAGGGCTTGGTGTGGGTGTTTCCCGAAGGCCCTTCAGCCTCAACCCCTGCGCTTCTCTGCCCCTCCCTGCTCTGCCTGCTTCTGCCCCCAGCTCAGCAGCCAGAGATGAGAGTGAGACTCTGCTCCCTTGCCAGCCCCAGCCTCTGGAAGGACTCACCCAGATCCCCACACCCATGACGAAGACAAAGTAGACGACCAGCACCCCGATGTCGTAGGCATGTAGGCCGACTCCGAGGCCCAGACCTGAGTGTGGAGCTCCTGGCGTCCTGGCCCCATTTCCTGCAGCTCCAGGCCCCACCGCCACCAGCTCCATGCTCATCTGAGTCGCTCACCACTGGGCTGGACTTTGAGGCCCTCCTGGCTCCAATCCTTTCCTTTAATGATTAAACAGCCCCAAGTGCCATTAGCTGCAGAGGAAACCCTGAGCCCCACAGGCAGGTAAAGGCCTGGCCACCCTTCCTCCTGACTGCCACCCTCATCTTCTGCGGGACTTTCTGCCTATTCCTGCCCCTGCCCCTGCCCCTGCTGCACCCACGCAGGCACACACAGGTGCATGCACACTCTCTCCCACCCAGGAGAGGAGCAGGAGGAGCAGAATCCCGTAGCTGAGAAGAAATTCAGAAGTCAGGCTATTCAAACTTGTGCTTGTGTGGAGGGGAAACTGAGGCCCAGGGAGAAAAGGGTTTCATAGGGGAGTAAAGGCAGAGCTGGGCCTTGATCCAGGACTCTCCGTAGCCACTTCTATGCATTTCCCTCCACCCTGAGGGAGCAGACTGGGAAGGAGGGAGCCTGCTCCTACCTTTGCAAAGCACCCACCCCTCACATGCTCCTGCCTCCAGCCCACATCCCTCTCTTCACAGTGCAGGAAATTGAAGCCCAGGAAGGCGCATGCTCACATGAAGCCATGAAGTGGGGCCAGAGTTCCTATCTTCTCTGTCACTCCCGCCTGGGGTTGCCGCAAATGAGCACTCTTGGAAAGAACACAGAGCACCTGCGTCCAGGGAAGATGATCCAGCCCGTGACCCAGGCAGCCTGCTTTCTAGTCCCAGCTGCACGTCCCAGTGAACTTCAGGGTGACCCTGGGCAGGTGGCTAAGTGACTCTGAGCTGGGTGTCCTTGGTCAGCGTGGCCTATGCCCTGCCTGCCCCTCAGTGCCAGTGAGTGACTTCCTCCTATGACCCCCTTCCCAAGGAGAGGCCCATCTGGCCCTCAGGGTTCCACTGCTCACCTGCCCCATCCCCCAACCCCATCCACATAGACGCCTGAGGCTGAGCCCCCCCCCCACACACAGTGCACTGCTCCCTGAACCAGCAGGTTTGGGCCCACAGCAGCCGTGCCTCTCGGTTAGCTGTAGCGAAATCGCCCTCCCACAGGGACCAGGCGTTTTAGCCTCCAGAGCCCAGGAAGTGCCAGGAGGGGGCAGAAAAGGCCTCGGCACCATTGAAATACATGTTGTAAAGCCTGTGCCCACAGCCCTAGCCTTTGCTGTACCCGTGAGCCCTGAGCCATGGCTCAGGGCCTGTCTATCGTTGCTATGCCTTGAGCTCTGGCGTTTGCCCTGAGCCCTGGCGTTTGCCCTGAGCCCCAGCCCACAGCAAAGTAGGAACTGCTCAGCAGCAGGACGGAGGCTGCCAGCGGCGGGCCTGGCTGTGCAGGGACAGCGGTCGGCCGGAGGGTGCACCAAACATCATTGAACCAGGTAACGCAGAAAGAATGACAAAAAGGATAAGCCGATGTGGCAGACAGACCTGTAAAGTCTCCCTCCACTCTCAACAGTGGGCGTCTTGAACTGCAGCTGAGGATTGAAACGCCTTGGCCCGGAGTCCCCGAGGAAGCACTGCCGTGTGGCCACAGGCTGCCTACTGAGAAGGCATAGGGTGGGAATCCAGGCAGACGAGGTTCACGCAGCATGGCCTGACATTTCAGCAGGTGTGGGCCTTCAGGAGTGAGGCTTCATTTACCCAGGGGGCCCTCTCAGAAAACACCCCAAACTGAAGGGTGCAGTCACGTTCTCGTTGTCACCTTGGGTGAGCCCCTGTGGTGCACCTGCTCCACCAGGCCGAGGCACCGGCACAAGTGCAGTGGGGCCCGGCCCAGTGGGAAGCCAGGCGGTCACACAGGACGGGCACCTTCGGCACAAAGTAGGTCAGCATTTGTCCACCCCTTTCCTCCTAGCTGAGGAGCTGAGAAGAGGAAGCCACAAAGTCCATTTGAGGAGGGTGGGCAGGGCTTAGAGGGAGGGCAGGGTCACTTGAGCCAGGCCTTAAAGAAGAGATAACAGAAGCCTAACGGGTCGGTAAAATGGAAGTTTCTACCAAGGCACAACACACATAAAAACTGCAAAATGAGGGGCAGATCTGCACAGGAAAAGCTAAGTGCTGGACAGGCAATTCCAGAGGCTCTGTAAGGAGGAGATAAAAGGTTTTGTAAACATTTCTTTGGATAAATCCTTGTTGTGTTTTTCCCATCGAAAGAGAAAGGGTGTGAGGGCCAGTTGCCCACGTTACTTTTGCATAGAGGGGCTTTGGAGAGCTTGGTAAGCATCCCCCTCAGCTGGGGCTGTCGAGGACGGGGCTGCCTCTGCCTGGAGCACAGAGGGGTGGGAGCCTGGGGTGGACTCGCAGCTTCCACTGTGGGGTGGATGGACGGGAGTAGTTAATTTGGGATTGGGCTGCACCCTGGGTTGGGTGAAGAATGTGTGGATGTTTTGGGGGGTGCATGTATTAGATGTGGGCCACGTGCATGGAGAAGACAGCCTAAGGATCTTCTTAGATCCCATCCAATGGGCTGTTGAGAGGGGGCTCAAGGGGCAGGACTGGTGGTGAACCTCGGGATTCATGGAGGCTGTGGAAGAATGGATCAGGGGTGCAGTGCCAAGGTGGTGTGGGCCGGGGAGCCTCCCCTGGCTGAGGGAACCCTGAGTGCCGCACCAGAGCACCCACAGGGAAGGGTCACCCGAGGCCTGCGACACCAGCATGCCAGAGCCGTCGTAGGGGCAGCCTAGTGAGGTCAGAACATTCCTGCCTGACTCCTCCACCTTGCTGGGCCCCACAGCTCCCAGGCATTAGCCCGAAAAGGAGAGAGGAGAAACAGGCCAACCGCATCCCCTTCGCCCAAGGCCGACAGGCCTTGCAGCCAACCCACCCGAGGGCCGGCACACAGGGAGGGGAAGACTTAGCTTTAAATAACGGTGAAATGTTGGATGATATGGCACTGGCAGATACAATTTTGGAATAATATCTGAGTTGAGACTGCGTGTTGAGACCTAAAGTGACAGCAGAGATTGTTCTGGCTTAATTGTGACCAAGACACTCACAGAACCGGCTGCTCCCGTCCAGGCCTGGAGGACAAACTCCAGGCATACCCTCCAGGAGCAAGCTGCTCGGTCAGAGGCTCCAGAAAGTTGCCTGTAGGCTCTTGCCACAGGCATCCTCTCCTCAAAGTTCAGTTCGCGGGAAATGAAGACCTGGAGCCTTACTTCTGGCTCCGCAGCCTGTGTCCCCCCACTTAGGCTTTAGGCTGGTCCCACACTGAAGATTCTGGAAACTGGAGTTCTGCTTGAAATCTGGGGCCAGCTAATTCCACCGGCCTCATGGCCTTATCTTCCAAGGTCCCCACCCAACATGCCAAACCCTGTGGATAGCTCCCCTCTCCCATCCCTCACCCTCAGGATGCATTTGCCTGCCCTCTCCAGCCACCCCCTGCTCTGCCAGTCCCCAGCCAAGCACAGGGCCCCTGGTGACCAAGCGCCCCCCTGCCATCACTGTCAGAACCCCCACAGCTGTGACAGCGACCAGGCTGCCCCAGGGGCACCTTCCTCCTTGGCATCCTGCTCACTTGGGAGCTCTTCCTTCTCCCTTGACTGGGACTGTGGGTCAGAGCCCTTCTTGCCATGCATCCTGCTACATTGTGACTCTGTGCAGTTCCAGAGGGCCACACGCCCCCTTCCACCCAGGACTTTGTCTGGGCTGTGTCCTCCACCCACTTCTTCCGCGGCAGCCTCCTCTGACCCTCTAGTCTGGGGAACATCCACAACCCCAGCCTGTCCCCCATTTATCTCTCTTAAGGTACCCGTTGATTTGGGGCATGTCTCCCTTAGACCCGAGCCTCTCAGGAGCAGGGACCTGAGTATCTTATTCATTTTCATGTCTCCAGAGACTGGAACAAAATCAGTGCTTGAACAATGGAGAATGTTCTTGATAGACTGTGTGGGAGTGAGAAAGGTGGGAGGTGGGCGAGGCAGGTAGGTACTCCAGGGAGAGGGAACAGCAGGAACATGGCAGGGGTGTGCGAGCAGGAGTGATGTGTTCAGGAAATGACCACGTGGTGGGGCTGGAGCTTCGAGTTTGGAGGGAGTGTGTAGGGGGGTGGGGGAGTGACAGAGGGTGTGGGGAGACTGGCACTGAGGAGAATGCCTCCTGGGCCAGCATGGGGGTGCGGGTAGACTGAGGCAGTGGTTTAGGTGGAGATGGGCATCTAGCTGAAAGGTTGGAAGGAGAGGGTCCTGGCCGTTCTTACTGAACTAGCAGCTTCCTCTCCCCTGGGGTCCTGGCCTTGACCCTGGTACCAGTGGCTGGTCTAGGATTCCCCATGTTGTGTTTCCCCACTGCTTGGGGGCCCCCCCTCAGCTCCCAGTGCCTGCAAGTGCTCTTCCCCCTCAGGAGCTGTAGTGAGAAGCAGCCTTGGGTTTGTTCCAATCCCAGAGGGACTGAAATTGTAACAGGGTGGGGATCCTTTGGCTAAGGGAAGAAAGCACTGAGACCTTGAACATGAGGGATGAGACGCTGGTGACACCGAGTGGGCCTCAGCCCTGGAGCCCACCAATCCTCACAGCGGATGGGAGTTTTCCATGTGGAAGGATACTGCCCCCCACCACCACCACCCTGCCGCAACCTCATGCTGTGCCTGGGAAATTGTCCACCTCCTTTGGCCTTCTGGAAGAATCTTGGGCAGATTCTGCTGTACCTCTGGCTACTTGCAAGCTCTTCCTGAAAAACCACTCTACCAACCTCCACAGAGAACTTCCTCTTCCAGAACAATGAAGGGCAAGGACTAATATTTACCAGTATGTGCCAGCCAGACTTCAAGTATTGGGTAGGTCACATCCCAAATACAATTGCAATTCTTACATTGACTGTGGGTTGGCCTCTATTCTAATTTTGCAGGTGAGGAAGCTGAGACTCACAGGTGATGTCCTGTAACTACGGCTTCTTTGGACTTTCAATTCAAGCCTGACTCACTCCAAAAGCTGTGCTCTACCACCGGTCCCTTCCTCTTTAGTCCTATGTCCACTGGAAACAGCATGAAAGGAGTGTCCCTCTGGTGGTAGGGTAGAAATCAGCTCTGTTTTGCCCCTTCCAGGGGGTACCAAGCTGGCTGGGCTGGGGACAAGAACCCCACTGGGGTCTGGGTCCAGGTAGCGAGACCTTGTAAACCCTCTCTCCTGCCACCCCCGCCCTTGACTGTCACTCCTTCCCTGGCCACGGCTCTGGCTCTCAGCCTGCATGGCCTGCTGACTCTACTTTTTGCCACCTGCTCATGGGCCTCTCAATTCAGAACAAATGCAGTTTGGTGTAACTGATTGCAGTCACTCCCGGAGCTCACTCTGTGCCAGGCCCCTTGTCAGGGCTGCCCCACTGCACAACCCCAGGGGGCGCCATCCCCCTGGCACTGTGGAAGGTGTTGGCTGTGCTCTTGCACTGGGGAGAGAGGTAAGAAGACCTGGTCCTGGAGGAGGAACTCTGCTGGAGGAGAAAACCACATTATCCTCGGGGGCCAGGAAGGGCCCTCGCTTCTTCATGGTGCCGCCTGCCCACATCCCTCCTCCAACCACCAAAGGGCCAAGGCTTGGGAGTGCTCCCAGGTTCAGATCACACAATGGGGCAGGAGGAGACTCCATAGGGACAGGCTGCATGCTTAATTCCACGAGGAAAGGATATTATGTAGGAGACTAAGTCTGAGAAAGATGGCGACAGAGACCTACAGATGGAGAAAAGAGAGGAAAGAAAAGCAAGAGAGGCGCACACTCTCGTTACTGAAGACTTGTCCCTGCAAACCCAGATGACTCCTACCTGTGCAGCCCGGCCTGGACAAAACCTCCTGGGCCCAGTCTCAGCCTCGGGCTCCTGGCCAGCCGTTCCCCAGCCTGGTGTGGCTCAGGCCTGGCCTCTGACAGCTCATCCAGACCAAGCAGGAGCCCTGGCTCCTCCCCCAGGTGAGGGGGTGGGAGGTTCTGAACCCCCACCCCAGCCCTCTGGGCCTTGGGTTCCGAGGGACAGTGCTTGTCCTTCGGCCTGTCCCTGTCCTGGAGGGGAGTAGAGAACCTGTTCTGGGCTCAGCATTCTTCAGGACCCCTGGAGGGGTCAGACAGACCACAGCTGAGAGTTAGCTGCTATGGCAGCCCTGTCACCACACACCTGGGCAAACAGGTTTCTCAGGATAGGACGAGGGGTGGGGCTGACAGTAGACACTTAGCCAGTGTTTGGGCCACAGCTCCTGCATGAGTGTGGCTGACACACGTGTGTGCACACACACATTTGTACGTGTGACTAGTAGCTCATGTAGGAAATACTGGGGAGTCATGATGGACACACAGAATTTCGAGTCCGATGAGCCCAGGCTCATGCAGTCTCCTCTGCTCACCAGCATCTGAGAGTCCGACAGCTGCTGTCTTCTCTGCAGAAGTCCCTTTTAGGAAGGACCAGAGCTGAGTGCAGGAGGAGCAGCTGAGCCCATGGCGGCAGCAGCAGAGCCGGTTGGTCTGGCCGAGGAGAACTCAGCCTTAGGAACAGAGGAAAGAACGATGGGTTTGAAGTAAGACAAACACACGTTTGAGTGACAACACTTCGGCTTATTAGCTGTCTCTTTTGAGCTCACTGTCTCCAGACACTGGGCCTGAAAGTTGTGAATATTAAAGGAGAGAATATAAAAGCTCTTGCTCACTGCTGGATCCATGGAAAGCGCTCTCTTGGTGGTAACTGTCAAATGTCAAATGCAGGGAAAATGCACGCAACTATTTAAAGTGAGATAGGAATTCAGAGAGGAGAGTGATTCAGATACCAACTCTTTTGTAAGACCTTGCCTTGGAGAGCAGGGAATTCAGACCCTTCTGTATGTGTCCCAGGACCTGGAAAGGTTGCACTTTTCAGAATGTGCAGTTCAAGAGATGGCCACCAGGGGGAGGACTAGGACAAGTTTTAGCATCTTTGCTCCCATGGTCCCTCTGTGCAGAGACCCCGAGGTTACTGTCCTGTCTTCCCTTCCTCCCTGCCCTTTCCGTGTTGTATTCTAGCTAAACTTCCACATACAATATCTGTAGATAAATGAGGGACTCCCTGGGCTTTATATTTTGAAGCAAAATGTCAAACACTCAGACATTGCTGGCATGCAGGAGCCTGTGTGTCAGAAAAATCTCACTCTATTTCTCTCCTCTCAAACTCGAATTTTTTTTTAAAGTTCTCTGTGTCACTTTCCTAATATCTCTCTGAAAATATGCAAATGCCTGTAGTTTTCTGTGTCTTGCTGAAACTTTTGCAAACTTTCTCTGGAACACTGTGACTGTCTCTCAAATATACTGAAAGTTCTTGAAATGCTGTGACTTTCTATAAATCTCTGAAATTCTGAATCTCTACATAGATGGCTTTTTCTGAACTTACTTCCTTTTTGAATCATGCACTCTTTCTGAGTCTCAGAGACTCGCTCCATCTGTCTACCACAGCTTGTTCTCATTTCACAGGTGGGCGCTGGGCCAGGACAGGGGCTGGTTGTGACAAGAGCCCCCTCCCCACCCTCCAGCTTCAGGATCTCACCCACCTCAGAGCACTGGGAGCCCTCCCTTCTTCAGAAGAGAGTGAAGATCAGATCCCTTCCCACCAGGGGAGTTTCAGCTCAAACTGGAGCAAGAGAAGAGAGCCAGGCCCTTGGGAGCCAGCCAAACCCAGGTTTGAGTTTTCTATCCCTCATCTCACTTTTTGTGTGACGTTGAGCAAATTCCTTCTCCTGGTCTCTCTCTCCCATCCTAGTGAAAATGGTGTGAGACTGGTGGTCAGAGGCTGGCGAGGCTTGTGGGTGTGTTTCCTGAGCCTGTGGCATAGAGAGAAAGTAATTCAGAGAGCTCGTTGAATTTAGGAAATTGCTGTTAAAATCGCCCCCAATATTGCCTCCGCTGCAGGTTCTGTGGGGCTGAGGGCCTGCAAGAATTAGTCTTGCTCTCTCCCCCAGCTCTAATGAGGTAAAATTAACCAATAAAATTGTAGTATATTTAAAGTGTACAACGTAATGATTTCATACACCTGCACATTGTGAAATGATTCACGCAATCAGCACATCTGTCAACTCACATAATTACCTTTTCTTTTTGAGGAGAATGTTTAATATCTGCTTGCTTAGCAGATTGCAGGTATGTAATACAGTATTACTAACTGTAGTCACCATGCTGTACATTAGCACTCAGAACTCATTTACCTTGCACTGAAAGTCTGTGCCCTTTGACAAATTGCTTCCCATTATCTCCATGCTCTGAAAATGCCCTTTCTGCTCAATGTTTCTTTTGTTGTCACACGCGGCCCTTCAGTTTCATCCATGTTGTCGCAAGTGGAAGTGGCAGGATTTTTATCTTTTTTTAAGGCTAAATTTTATATATATTCTTTATTTTTGTATTATTTATTTTTAGACAGAGGGGAAGGAAGGGAGAAAGAGAGGGACAGAAACATCAATGTGTGGTTGCCTCTTGTGTGCCCCCTACTGGGGACCTGGCCTGCAGCTCAGGCATGTGCCCTGACTGGGAATCGAACCAGAGACACTTTGGTTCACAGGCTGGCTCTCAATCCACTGAGCCACACCAGCCAGGGCTATATATGTATTCTTTATCCATTACTCCATCAACAAACACTTAGGTTGTTTACATGTCTTAACTATTGTGAATAATGCTGCAGTGAGCCTGGGGGTGCAGATATCTCTTTGCAATACTGAGTTTTGTTTTCTTCTGTTAGGTACCCAAAGTATCATTGCTAGATCATGTGGTGACTCTAGTTTTAGGTTTTTGAGAATTTCTATATTGTTTTCCATCAGAGCTGTATCAAGTTGCATTCCCAGCAACAAGGTACAAGTGTTTCTTTTTCCCCACATTCTTGCCAACACTTGTTTTCTTTTGTCTTTTGATGACAGACATCCTAACAAATGTGAGGTGACATCTGACCATGGTTTTGATTCCCATTTCCCTGATGATTAGTGATGCTGAGAATCTTTTTATGTACCCGTTGGTCATTTGTAGACATGGAAATGTCTTCTTTAGGAAAATACCTACTTAGGCTTTTTGCTCATTTTTTAAATGGGGTTATTTGGTCTTTGCTTTTGAGTTGTGAGAATTCTTTGTATATTTTGGATATTAACCCCTTATCCGACATAGGGTTTGCAAATATTCCCCCCTCCCGCCGGTTGCCTTTTCATTGTGTTGCTTCTTTGCTGTGCAGGAACTTTTCCGTTTGATATGGTCTCACTTGCTCTTTTTTGCCATTGTTGCCTGTGGTTTTGGTGTCAGATTTTAAAAAATGATTGCCAAGAAAAATTTCAAGGTGCTTTTGTCCTATGTTTTATGGTGTGAGGTGTTACCTTTAAGTCTAATCAACTTTGAGTTGATTTCTAGGTGTGGGGTGAGAAAGTGGTCCATTTCACTCTTTTGTGTGTGAATATTCAGGTTTTCTGACACCATTTGTTGAAGAGACTATCTTTTCCTCCATCTTGTATTCTTGGCGACATTTTTAATAACTAGTTTACCATCTATGTGTGAGTTTCCTTCCGGGCTCTCTGGTCGGCTCCACAGATGTGTCTGTTTGCGTGCCAATGTTATACTGCTTGGATTACTATGGCTTTTTAATATAGTTTGAAGCCAGTAAGTGAGATGACCCCAAATTTGTTCTTCTTTCTCAAGATTTCTCTAGTTATTTGGGATCTTTTGTGGTTCACCTGAATTTTAGCATTATTTTTCTATTTCTGTGAAAAATGACATTGGAATTTTGATAGTGATTGCATTGAATCTATAGATCACTTTGGGTAGTATGGCCATTTGAACAATATTCATTTTTCAAACCCATGAACAAGGTATCGCTTTCCATCTGTTTCTGTCTTTTTCAAGTTCTTTAATCAATGTTTCACAGTTTTCAGTGTACAGAGCTTCTACCTCCTTGGTGAAATTTATTCCTAAGTATTTTATTTTTTGTTACTGTTGTTAATGAGATTATTTTCTTAAATGCGTGAATTATTTGTCTTTAGTGTATAGAAATGCAGCTGATTTATGTATGTTGGTTTTGTATCCTGAGTGCTGACTGAAGTTTAAGGAGTTTATTTATAGACACATTCCATCTATACCTTATTCATTGAGTTCTTTAATTGTGAAAAGAGAGTGAATTTTGCCCAGCGCTTGCCTGCATCATTGAAATAATTAAAAGGTTTTTATCCTTTAGTTCATTAAAGTGGGATCTCGCACTTATTGATTAACATGTTGGATCCTAATTGCATTCCAGGGATGAATATCCCATGACCATGATGCACGATTCCTTTGATGTTGAATTTGGTTTGCTAGCCTTTTGTTGAGGGGTCTTGCATCTGCGATCATCAGGGGTTGTTGGCCTGTCATTTCTATTTTCATTTAAAAAAATTTTTTTTTGTGGTGTCCTTGTTTGGTTTCAGGATCAAGGTATGCAGGTGTCACAAAACTAGGTTGGAAGTGTCCCTTCCCCTTCAATTTTTGGAAGGGTTTGAGAAGTATTGGTGTTAATTTTTGAACATTTGGTAGAATTCACTAGTGAAGCCACCTAGTACTGGATTTTCATTACTGGAGGTTTTGATTACTGATTCAATCTCCAATCAATTTATTATTGTCGTGCTTAGATTTTTTAATTTCTTCTTGATTCAGGCTTGGTATGTGTTCATTTCACAAAATTTTTAAATTTCTTCTAGGTTATCCAATTTCTTGTTATAAATTGTTCACAGTAGTCTCTTATGATCCTTTATATTTCTGCGGTATCAGTTGTAACGTCTCTTCTTTCATTTCCGATTTTATTTATTTGAGTTCTCTGTTTCTTGGTGAGTCTAGCTGGAGTTGTGTTAATTTTGCTCATCTTTTCAGAACACAAACTCTTAGTTTTATTAATACTTTCTTTTGTCTTTCCAATCCCTATTTTACTTATTTATGCTCTGATAATTATTTATTTAAACTCCATACCTTTGACCTTAGTTGGTTCTTTTTCTAGTTACTTGAGGTATAAAGTTAGATTGTTTCTCTCTTTGTTTTTTCTTGTCGGAGGCCTTTATTGCTATGAATTCCTTACTTTGAATGTGCAGTACCCAGAGTTGGACAGAAGGTGGAGCAAGGGAACAGGTTTCCGCACTGCCCGTGGCCGCGCGTTTCACGAGGAGTAAAGCGGTGGCCCTTGCAGACACCGCACGTTCTGTGTGACCCCGCTGCCTGGCACTGGGTGGGGGTTTCCGGAAACCTGAGCTGTCGTTGGGCAGCGCGCCTCTGTGTTTAGCGTCACACCAGTGTGGTCCCGTGGAACCAGTTTCAAAGGATACAAACCCCGACCTTCAGGCATCCCAGCCCTGGGAGATTGGCTGACCTTCCACCGTGGAGCCAGGATGACATGAAGCCTGGATGATGTGGTGCCAGGGGTGACTAAACCAGGACGGTGCGCACAGGCCCATCATGGGTCTCATGGAATGGACTGTGCTCGTCTGCACGCAGAGAACTTGGCAACCCCCTCCCTTGATCTCTCTGTTCTGTTCCCCTCTCCTCTCTTGTAAAAACCTCTGCCTCCAGTGAGAGATGGAGATGGGCTTGTGATGTGAGTGCCCCACCTTCCAGATGGCCAGCATCTGCAAATAAACACTTTCCTTCACATCAGCCCCTGCCCCTCGTAGTGGCAGGCAGCCAGACCTATGCTCAGTTGCAGGCAGGGGCCAAACGTGGACAGAGGAAAAGATGGCGAGTCGCACCGGGGCAGGAGTAAATGCGCACCTCTGCTCTGGCCGGTGAAGGCGCGGCAAGGCCTCTCCTCCCACCTCCAGCCCACTCCCCCCTTGAAGTCAGAGAGAACTTTTCAATCGTCACTCTGAGCATCTCGCCCCTAAGTCCTACACCCTGAGTAATACCTTTTCAGTGGTTTTCCAGTGATGCGAGTAAAGTCGACTAGTCCCCAGGTGGTCTATCTGACAGAGGGGTCTCTTGGCTTCAGGGTTCCCTCCTCTTTGCTCCCTACACTCCCCTCACTGTGGTCTTTCATCCCCGGCAGCGCTCAGTGCCCCTTCCACTGCATGGCATGTGTGCGTGCTGCTGCCATGTCCCATGCCCTCCTGCACCCACCTCTTGCCTTGTGGTCTCGTGTGCTTGTGTTCCTCCCATGAGCTTCAGAGAGCAAGGCCTGGCCTGACTGTGCTCATCTTAGTATCACCATTGTTGGTGTAAGAAATGTCCAAACCTGCAGAGTTCTTAAAAACCAGCATGAAAAAGGTCAATAGTGCAAAGGAAACTTGGAGAAAGGACATATGCAGACATTCGGAGAAAAAAATAGGTACTTTAAAAAATATATTCAATTTCACTCATCAATAAAATGGTAAAATATAATCACTAAGAGGTTCATTTCTCATGTGTAACTTTTAGGAGAGATAAAAAGCTCTGATAGCTGTAATTCCTATTGTATCTGAGATAGTACTACCACCTGACAACCCACATATGCTGGCGATGAAAACGTATGCTGGTAACTATTTCAGAAAAACATTTGCAATATTATAATAAAATAACACATAACCTTGACCAGCAGTTCTACTCCGAAATATTTCCTACCTATGTGCTCACAGGTTTTGTCAAAACACACGTGTAAGCTGCCTGTGGCGGTGTGACTTCTATCCGCCAAAGACAGGCACCAAAACACATGTACCTGTACGGTTCCTGACATTTAACAGGTGAGATTTAATAGACAGTTTTATTTTTTATGCTATTGGTTGTCTTAACTCTTATTTTATTTGTCTTTAAATAAGCTATCTTTATTTCTGCTTTGCATAGATCCCTTTACAAAGGCAAATTTTATTACGTGTGAAGTGCCCTCCAGCCTCTTCCATCCTTCCTCATCGGATGTTTTACCGCAATGTGGACCCATATCTTGTGCCATTTCGTTACCGTGTGAGTGATACACAAGCCGTGTCTCCTCAATATGAATACCGGATTCTCAAGGGCAAGGACTAGTTCTTCTTCATTTGCTTCTACTCCCAGGAATTTAACACAAATCCAGGTATGTGATAAAGAAGACTTGCTGATTAGGAATAACTTTCTCCAACCACAGCTGGGTCCTACACTACACACCCTCATCGCATCACGAGGTGTGACACCTGAGGAACAGTGGTCGAAAGAGCTTGACCCTTTTTTCTGGTCCCCACACTTTCTGCACACTTGATATTTCTGTGGCTCATACAGAGAGGAGAGACAGTCATACCTGACTTTGGTGTTATCATCTGAAGGAGGAGCAGGATAACAGAGCATCTGGGTGGGGAGAGTCCCGTGGACTCCATCACACCTGTGATATCGAGTGAGGAGGGTCAGGAACAGCGATAACAAGCAAGAAGTTCCAGAAATCACACGTTTCCACATCTTTTTTCTGCAGTAATGAACTCTCACCTAGCGTTGCCAAAAAATGTTGTAAGAGTCCCAGTTAAATCTGAATATCAAATAAAGAGTTATTCACATAAAAATGTCCAAACTGTAGGGAGTTTTTGGAAGAGTTTATCTGTGCTAAACTGAAGACATGCTCGGGAGCAAGATCTCAAACGCTCTAGAGAATAACAGCTTTGCAGCTTCTTTGTGCCTCTGAATTTAAGGGCCGGACATAAGGGGGTCACACGAAGGTGGGAGAGAGCAAGGCAGAGATCGGGTTACAGGGTGGTCAACAAGGTGCTTTCCTGGGCGATGGCAAGGAAGAACCTCAGGACACTTTGGGGACCTTGAGAACTGGATGGGTTTACCTAAACCCGTAAGCATTGCAGGCAAAGCCTTATGGCAACTGTGTGGCTTGGCCTCTCCACCCTGAGAGGCCAATCAGAACTCAATCTAGAAGTCCCTTGTAACATTCCAGCAAAGCAGATTTAAGAAAGCCTATACAGTCAATTGCTAGTCCCATTGTATTTATGCAAATAATCAGGCCAAATTGAAACTGGACTCAATGCAGTAAATAAATTGCTCTTGACTTGGCTCTGATAAAAATGAGGACAACTTCAGGGGAAAAACTGTATTGCAATAGAATCTATAGTACACAATTATGGAAATTAGACTCTAGTCCAGTTAATTTTATTTTTCACCTATGAACTTGAATGGATCCTGAATTTTTCTAGTTTTCTTAAATGTTTTGGCTGCAACCTTCTAACTTCCATGGAAATGGAAGAAAAATTGACAGTGAAGAATTGTGACAATATGGAATTGTAATCGTGGGGTATTGTAATCCACCCTACCATTTTTTTTTTTTTGCTATTCAGAATCCTAGGAACTAACTTCAAAAGATAGACCCCAACCTCCAGGCATCCCAGCTCTGGGAGATCTGCTGACCTTCAGCCACGGAGCCAGGATGACATAAAGTCAGGACGGCTAAACCAGGATGACACACATCAGACCATCTCTTGCCTGATTGAAATGGACTGGGCTTGAGTGATGCACTCTGAACTGTCACTGTCCTTATTAGAATGGACGGTGCTCATCTGCACGTAGAGAATTTTTCAACTCACTCCCTTGATCTTGTTGTCTCTTTCCCGCCTCCCTCCTTATAAAAATCTCTATCTGTTCTGAGACGTGGAGATGGACTTTGAGACAAAAGTCTTCCATCTTCTTGGTGGACTACCTCTTGAGTATTGGCTTTTGAAGTGGCGGGCAGCTGCACCTGTGTTTGCTTACAGTGTGAAGGTTTTTGTGATGCACCTGGGGGAGGAAGGAAGTTCTCCAGGCTCCCTTGAGGGGCCATCTGTTTCGCTATTGGCAGTGCTCTTCCCTGATGGCCACCCTGGGCTCCAGGAATGGTATCTTAATGAATGGATGATAAGTAGATAAATATACACTCCCATAAAACCCTTGAAGGAGCTGGCACTTTTCATAAGTGGGATTCTCATCTATATCTATTCCTCTTATATCTCCTGTGACTTCCAGCCATGGCGTTTGCTCTGTAAATCTTTTTTCAAACCAGTTGTGATTTAATACCTGATGAGTGGAGTCAGACAAACCTAAATTTGAGTGTTCCCTCAGCTACTTATCAGCTGTTACTTCAAGCAACTATTTTAACCTCTTTAACCCTGTTTCTGCCTCTATAAAGTAGGTAATAACAGTTTCCATTTCACTGGGCTGCTGTAAGATTTAGCAGTGATGTTTCTGAAGCAGTGAGTACCATTCTTCTCTCACTGGTTTAGCACAATAGAGGTTTATTCTGATTCACACTGCAGTACAATGTGGTGATGGGTGTGTAAATCTCTGTACCTTTCTGAGTGACAACTGGATGTAGGAAAAGTCTTGAATTACTAGCTGAGTAATTTCACACTTCTAGGAATTATTCCTAGCCAAATAACCAGAGATGCAGAAGTGAGTTGACATGCATGGACATCCATTATCACCTGTTTACAACAATGGACCACTAGAAATGAGTTCAGTGACTAACATTATTGGATGGAGGGGGGACAAATGTTGGTGGAGGTTGTGAGGTCTGTGTTTTCCAGCTGCTGAGGTTTACTTCCTTGTTAAAGGAGCTTTTGTTATCACCAGATTAATACTCTTGGCCTCTTTGCACCTCCTCATTTACTCCTCATAGTGCCTCCATGGTATAAATTTTGGGTCAAGAACTGAGTTATGCCTGTGAGAGGACAGGTAAATCAGCCTAATGCTAGAGTTCATCATTGGATTGTCCACTCAGCCACACACCCAAACTAGCTTTATCTTATACCAATGCTTTACAAAGACGACATTTTAACCTACAATCTGCCTTAATTTTTTTTTTTTGTATTATTTCTCAATCAGTTTAGACCTTGGGCAATAAAAAACTAAGTTATTCATTGGGCAGGGGTTTAGGAACAAGAATTTTCTGTGAGCAGTCCGTGAGTTGCCAGTTGTCCCAGATGAACACAGGAATGAAGTGATCTGATATTTGCTGCTGTGGAAGAGCCTAAAGAAGGTGTGAGTAAAACTTCCCCAAAAGATTGCTCATTTCCTGTTTTTGATGAAGATAGCTATAAACCTCTCTCGTGGGAGTCCAGCAGCCCACAATGGGCATGTGCCCTCAGTCGCTCCTGGTCATGTCCTGTGGAGGTATTTATCTCTAGGGCGGAAGTCTTCCAGTGACCATACAAATAGATCTGCCTGTTTTGGGATATAGTATTTGAAAGTTCACTTGTCCATAGATATTAGGTGCATTTTCCAATATCATGGGTTTTTTTTCTTTAATGAAGGTAATTTTTGGTCCCCTCTGAGCCCCAACAAAGTATAAACACCTTAAAATAAATTATAGGACACAAATATATTGAAAATCTGTAACCATTAAAATTGTTTTTGAAGAGTAACATAAAAAATGTTCACAATACATGTTATGGAATGTAAAAAAAGAGTATAATTTGGCAGTTGTCAATCATTTTAAATTTGTAGTCTCAGTGTTGGCAGCACCAGCACTACCTGGAAACTTCTCAGAGACACAAATTATGGGACTCTATCTTGATCTTCTGAATCAGAAACTCTGTGGGTGGAGCCCAAGTGGTTTGTGTTTTAACAAGTTCTGAAATGATTATCATGCACACTGAAGTTTGAGAAGCACTCATTTTTAACACACGCACAATACTGGATGGAGTTTTACCAAAACGATCATAGTAATTTTCTTTGAGAGGTGGGGCTACGGTTGTGTGAGTTTGTGTGTGTTTCAGTATAAGTTAGTGTTAAAATAAATAATCCCATTTTCAGATGTTTTGGTGCCCTTCTTGGCCTATGTCCTATCAATAAATCTCATTAAGTGGGTCATCAATTCTTAATGTCATTTGGTAAATTATCAGCCTTTATCAAAGTTGGGCAAGATTACAAATATTTATATTAAAGAGAGCAGATAAATTTTTCCACTTAAGAATTTTTATTTTTAAATAATTACATATTCACAGAAAATTGCAAATACAGTTCTGAAAGAAATTAACACTTGCATGTTAACAATGTATCCTACAACCTTGCTATAACTGCTTATCCATTCCAGGAGTTTTTTGTTTTGTTTTGTTTTGTTTTTGCAATTCCTTGGGATTGTCTTTATTGAGAAATTTTTCCTATATGAATAGCCTGTCATGTCTTACTGCTGCTTCTGGCCGATGCTGAAGGACAAAACTCTCTAAGATTTCCCCTATCAATATATTCCTGGCTATGGCAATTGTCACACATGTTTGCATGAGAAGTCACTGTGTAGAAATAGCTGCTAGGCTCTATTTTTTAAAATTTGGGCCCAGCTGGCCACCAGGAGCCCTTCCCAGCAGGTCTTTTTCCCCTTAGGGTTCACACCCTTCTAGTCAATCCTTCGCTCTTCCAGCGATGACCATGCCATTTGACAACTTCGATTGGCTTTGCCTGTCCTAGAAGTTCATGCACATGAAATCATACAGTACATATTTTCTTGCGGCTTCTTCTATTCAGCAGAATGCTCCAGATTCACTCATGTTGTTCCATGTATCATTAGTTTTTCTTTGTTGCTGCTGAGTATTCAATGTCAGAATACAGTACAGTTAGTTCCTTCGCTTGTTGGTAGGCACCAGGCAGGACTGTTTCTAGTTTTTGGCTATTATGAGTAAGACCGCTGCAAGCATTATCATACAAAGAGATTTGTGGATATGTTTTCATTTTTTTTGCATTAGTTCCTGGGAGTAGAATTGTTGGTGCCAATTTGGTGCCAACAATTGGGTAGATATATGCTTTACTTTATAAGAAACTGCCAGTCTTTGACACAAAAGCAATGTGTGAGAGTTTCGGTAGTCACCTCCTTGCCAACATTTTGTGTTGTTAGTGTTTTCCATTTTAGCTCCTTATTATCTCTCTGTAGTTTCACTTTGCAATTCCCTAGTAGATAGGAATATTGAGCACATTTTAATATACTTATTGACCATTCATATATCCCCTATTTAAACTGGGTTGTTTTAAAAATTATTATTGAATTATAGATGTTATTTATATATTCTGGATACAAACCCTTTATCAGGTATATATGTTACAAGTGTTTTCTTCAGGTCTAAGTTTTGCCCATTTATTTTTTAATAATGTTTTTGATAAGAAGTGTTAAATTATGGTGAAACCCAATTTATCAATTTTATTCAATGATTGATTTTAGATGCAGATGATCGTAAACTCCAGGTAACTATGGCTTAAACAAGATGACTTTTTTTTTCTCTCACTAATGCAGGATGTCCATTCCACACTCACCAGGGACTTAAATTTCTTAAAAAATGTTGTTTTCCTGTCCTCAATATGTGGGTCCCACTGTGTGGTTCATGGCAGTAGCCAAGCAAAAGGAACAGCGCAAAGAGAAAGGAGCCTATCTTCTCTTTGTGGGTGCTTGCTTGGAGCAGGACCACTGTTTTCACTCATATTTAATTGGCCAGGACTTAGTCTCTTCAGGTTACAGGGCTGCGAGAAATGCTGAGCAATGTGGTTTGTATTCCATTTGGCTATGTACTCACCTAAAAATCAAAGCTTGTAGAAAGATTGAAGAAAAAGCAGATATTGTAGAAAAAATTGCAGCCTCCACCATAACTGGTTGATCTCTTTTGTATGATTTTCTTCATTTTCTCTGCTTCAAATATATTGGTATACAATCATTCTTTTAATCTTATCACCTTTACTTTTTTCTGCTTTTGCGATTAAATTGTGATTTGCAATTCTAATATTGCTTGTTCTTATATTTTTTCTGATCAGTATTACTAAAGACTTGTCAATTATGTCTTTCTTGAAGAAGTAACTTCTGGCTTAGTTTATACTCTCCAATCGAGCTTTAGAAATTGAACAATACTGCTAGTTTCTGGGAAACTTTAACCAGCA
>VMDR010003656.1:9159-69376 GCA_007922815.1 Macrotus californicus
GGGGGGGGGGGGGGGGTGTTGCTGCTGCAGGAGCCTCATCAGCACCAACCAGGACAAACAAAGACAAGCTCTTCCCCCCGCCTGTAGCTGTTTGTTTGCACTGGCTACTGTTCTCAGGCCTCCCAGGCCAACAGAGGCCGTCTGTGTGCCTGCCCCACCCCCACCCCCCCAGCTTGTCTCTGGCCTCCACCAGGGCCTAATGCTCCGGCAAGTCCCCTGGCTCTCTACAGGGACGCCCAGCACTTGGGATCTGAGCGGACTCCGCTCAGTCCAGCAGAGTGGTCACAGCAGTTTAGGGACAGCCAGCAGCAGACTAAGCAGGGAAGGCATGTGCCCTGTCACATCCCCACCCCCATTCCACATCTCTGGGCCCGGGCTTAGAGATGAGCCCTGGTCATCATCCCTCAGCAGAGGGGTTAGGGCTTCAGGCATCTCTGAACTGGTCTCCTGAGGTCCCAAACCCCTGAGCCCAGGAGATCAAATCTCCCTGAAGTTTTGGCAAAGACCGGGGCGGGCTCTAGACACAGTGTCCCTCTGTGAGGTCAGACAGCCTCATCCCCGCCACTGTCCTTTGGGATAAGCACCTTCTCTATAGGGCTTATCAGGTAGGCAACTAGTTTTGAGAGAGGCAGTCCCAACCACCAAACAAGAATATGTTTTCTTCTCTGAGGGGAGAAACTGACCTAAGATGCTGAGTGGGGTCCAGGAGCTGGGGCAGGCAGGGGGACACCCAGGGGAAGGAAAAGGGAGGCTCAGTGGCCTGGCCAGTGGAGGCATCTGGTGTCTCCCTTGCTGGAAGTGAGCCCTGGGGGACAGGTGCCTGGCTTTGGAACAGAGGTTTGGGGGTGGGAGGGGGTAGAAAATGGATCTAAAGGTAACAGAGAGGAGAGAGGTTGCCCGATTCAGCCACAGGCCACTCCCAAAGGGGATAAATGCCCTCTCCTTGCCCACATGTCAGTCCCTGTCATGTTCTTTGCCCCAAAGGAAAGAGAAGTCAGAAAAATTTTGAAGATATGCCAGCACCACCCCCTCCCTTCCCTCTCCCAAGGCTTAGCCGTCCAGGCAGGCTGACCCCCATCCTGGGCCTGACTGGGAGGCTCCAGGGACAGTGAGGCCTCTGGTAAGAAAGCCAGACTGAGCCAGGACGACTTCTCAGCAGACTGAGGGTCCAGCCAGGGAGGGGGCTGGGGGGCTGAGATACGAGCGCTGGAAAGATCAAAGACCTTGGGTCTCGGGAGCTTTGAAGTCAGGCAGCTGAGGGCACAGCCACCTATCTCAGCAGTGTGGCCTCTGAACCTCCCTTGACCTCTCTGAACTTTAGTTTTGGTCACATGGGGAGGATCCCTACTCCACGGTTGTGAGAATTCAGGCAGGTTGTGCGTGCGTGTGTGCAAGCACCTGGCACAGTGTGAGTGCTCACACATGTTCAAAGCCCCCCTGTGACTCGGGCAGCTGGCAGGGTTTTCTGTGCAACGTCTTAGCACCACTTCCATGGGGAGCCCAGACCCCGTCCAGGAGCTGAGCCTGTGCTCCTCGCCACGTTGGCCCTGAGCAGCCTCTTGTGGGGGCTTTTGCACAGGGCCAGGCCCCAGGCGGGCAGAGCACTGCCTTGATGTGCAGGAGAAGCCTGTGTCTTTCCTGAAATCACTCTCACAGGAGGCCCAGGGTGTCCCTGGGCACCGGTGGTGACATTCAGATTCCTGAAGTCATGCTGCACTTGTGGATTTCAGGCTATCCAATCCCCCCTCCCTACACACTCGCGTGAGCACACAGGCAGGCACCGTCCCCATCTCTGAGCGAGATCAGGGTCACACTTCTAAGTCCGCCTGTTTTGCCTGTAAACCATGTGAACTGGAAAGGCAAAGGAAACCCTGAGAGTAGGGAAGTGCCAGCTCCGGCATGGGCGCTGTGAAAGTGGGAGGTGGGTGTCTCAGAGCTGACTGTGTTCACAAGAATCCCGGATTTTCTACCGCAACAGCTGTGGATTCTCCCTGCAGTCTCCACCACTTGTCATCTCCCTGACTCATGGTCCACCTGTCTGCCCAACTTCTGAGGAAGCTGCCAAACATCCTAGACCTGGCCACCCTCTGCCTAATTTCATGTATCCAAATAAGGTGTTTTAATGGGTTTTTATTTATTTATTTTTAGAGAGAGGGAAAAGGAGGGAGAAGGAGAAAAACATCTATGTGTGAGATACATCAACTGGTTGCCTCTTACCCCCACAACCCAGGCATGTGCCCTGACTGGGAATTGAACCGATGACCTTTCGGTTCTCAGGCTGGCATACAACCCACTGAGCCACACCAGCCAGGGCCAAAAAAGGAGTTTTAAAGTGTGTCCAAAAGAAGCCCCAGCATATACAAAACATCAGGCCTTGAGAGCTCTGGAGCTTTGAGTCAGCTTGATGTAGGAGAAAGAGGAAGTGAGGTGCAAGGTCAGATGAGGTCAGGCAAGGTATGGGAACTGGCGTCCTGACTGCTGGGGACAGGATGTCAGACCATCATGTCAGACCAACTTGGGGCATCTGGGCTCTGCCACTTACCCACTGAATGACCGCAGGCTGCAGGTTACCCTCTGGGGCTGTGAGGGTTGGATGGGATCAGGGTGCAAAGGGGTTGACCCAGGCCCTGGCCCAAGTAGGTGGCCAGTAGCTCCAATCACACACATGATCTGAATTAATGGCAGCTCCATCCTCCCAGGAGCTCGGGCCAAATGCCATGGAGTCATCACTGACTCCTTGCTCTCACAGCCACCACAAAACTGCCAGCAGATCCATTGTCTCTCCCTGTAACCCAGCGTGCCCCCTTGCTCACCACCGCCTGACACTCTCCCTGGTCTGAGCTGCCACACCCCTCTCCTGCATCATCACAGCAGTTTCCCCTCAAGCCTCTCACTGGCCCTTCGGTCTTTCCTCGGCACTGCAGCTGAAGGGGCCAACCCCTCATGGCTCCCTATTTCACTTACCAAGTCTGCATAACAGCTGCTCGTGATCTGCCCACCACCCTCACATGGCTCCCACCGCCCTCCCCCTCGACCCCCAGACTCAGCCCTCAGGGTATGGAATCTCCCTGCCTGGGTCAGGGGTGCACATTCTCTATACCCAGGTGACTCAGTGTCCCCTTCCCTGCGAGGCCCTCTCAGCCGCTACAGCTACATCGCTCCTCACCCCAACCCAGAACGCCGAGCCCCTCACCCCGCTCCCACACTCCCACAGCACTTAACACCTTCTAGAACACTGAGTGACTCACTGACTTGCACTGTGGTCTGTCTTCTCTCACCGGGACGTGAGCCGCGCAGATCTTCGATTTGCTCCCTGGCACATCCCGGGCTCCCAGAACTCAATAAGGTTTTGTCACGTGAATGATGGAATCTCACCACAAACCTGTGAGTAGTTCAGGCAACCAGCTCTTTTTAGTGAGAGAAACCCCAGGCTTTCTTCAGCTGTGTTCTGATCCTCCCCCCGGTACCTGGAGTCGGGGTGGAGGTGATGGTGGAAAAATGGCTCCCTGTCCCCTCGGTCCCCTCCCCTTTATGGTTCTGCAGCCCTGGGGTGCTGCCGCTTCAGTTGGCTGGCACAAGAACAGGTGTAAACCCAATCCTTTGGCTCCCTCCTGCTGAAGCCAACTGGAACTTCCTACCACAGGAGAAAATTAGGGAAATTAACACTGAACACACAAGAATCATGGAAACGGTCAGGTTTATGGAGTGCAGAATTCCAGTCCAGTCCTCAGAGCGTATAGACCCAGTCTTGCTTCCAGGACGTTCTAGGATGTCAGCATTCTGGACTCAGGTGCCTGGCCCGAGGATTCCCTCCTCCCTGGATCCTACCTCTCACTCTCTACCTGCCTCCCTCCTGCTCTCTCCTGCCCCTGGAGATAGAAACCTAACCTCCCCATTTTCTAGGCAGGACCTAGAGGAGGTCACTTGTTGGGGACTGTTTCCTCTTCTGTAAAGTGGCCGTCGAGTCCCTCTGGGCTTTGGGAACTTACAAACTTTCCCAGACCTAAGATAAACGGGAGGCGTGCAGAAGGAGTGGAGCCTGCTGGGAGCCAGATGATGAAGGCCTGCAAGGGCCTCCCTTGCCAGCTCAGGTCACCTTCGTCGGGGACTTGCAATCTGATCACAAAGGAGCCTTCCTTTGAATGAAAGAATGACCCTTTGGTTTCCTAACTACCTGGTTGTAGGTGAAGCTGGGAATGGAGGAGCTGGAACACAGAGGGAAAGTGGGCCCCAAAGCAGGGCCCTGTTTGGAGGTTCTACTAAGTCAGTACAAGATCCCAGGGAAGCTGATACCCTAGTAGTGGCATCTTTGGAGGCAAATCCTTGTACCTTCTTGAGAAACTGGGCTTGCCCTAATACAGTCCCTAAAGGACCTCCTGTGTGTCTGGCACTGTGCTCGGTACTGGGGACACAGCAGTGAACCAGAGGCACAGGGCCCCTGTCCCTATCTTCTGGTGAGAGAGACATTGAGCAAAGACACAAACAATGATTGTTGGTCACGGTAGCAAGACCTCAGAAGGAGAGGCACTGTGTAGTGCTGGGAAAATGGACAATACGGGGCCTTGGCTTTGTGCAAGGGGGAGGGGCGGTGGGGGGCGGCACTGTTGAAGGCTTTGAGCTGAGAAATGGCGGCAGAATGCTGATCAGAGAGGCTCCCCCTAGGCACTGCCCCCAGCCTAGGAGGCTGGACAGAAGTGGGGCCTCAGGACCTTGGTGGAGAGCAGACCCCCAGGTAGGTGGTAAGACTGGCCCCGAGGGGGCAGGGAGATCCTGAAGGTACAGCCTGGGCTCTGCCCCACATTCCTTCTGGACCCAGCCCGTCCCCCAGCACAAGGAGCTGGCCAGAAAAGACTGCAAGATCCTGGCTCTCAGCCACCTGAGGATGTCAATACCGCGGATCAGGGCTCCGTGACCTCACAGTATTGGTGCCCTACAGTCCCGCCAGCAGGAGCAGAAAACAAACACTGAAAAGCCCCCCCGCGCTCCCAAATGCCTGTTCAGGAACTTCAGACTCCAATGCTGCAGGCAGTGTGCCCGGCTCAAGAGGCCTGAATGGAATCCGCAAGTGCTTGTTTCTTGCTGAAAAATACCAAAGATTACTCAACATTCTTTGACTGCAGGAGCTTGGATAGGCAGGAGGGGCTGAGAGCTGGGGACCTATGGGCCTGCCATATGGCTCATGCCTGTTTTTCCAGCACTCAGGAGCAGCAAAGGCCCGCTCTCTGTGGCCACCATGGAGATGAGCTCTCTCTCCCTGGGCTGCTGTCTGAGGAGCTTGGCTCAGATGCCCCCTCCCCCAGGCAGCCTGCTCTCTGTACGCCTCACATTGTACAGTGCCACTTAATGTCAGGAAAAGGCTCGGGGACTTGTGTCGTTAGGCTGTCTTGTCATTGTGTGAACATCACAGAGGCACTTACACACACCTAGATAGTGCAGCCTCCTGCACACCGAGGCCACACAGCCACACTGCATGCTCCTGTACTGAACACGGTCGGCGCGATTGTAACACAATGGCATTTGTGTATCTAAATTTGGAAAAGGCTCAGCAAAAATACAGTGGAAATTATTAAAAACGGCACACACATACAGGGCATTTTTTTCATGGATGGAGCTCACAGGGCTGGAAGCTGCTCCGGGTGAGTCAGGGAGTGAGTAGGGAGTGAGTAGGGAGTGAGGGTGAGGGCCTGGGGCGTTAGTGTGCAGGGCTGCACACTTTATAAGCACCGCACACTTAGACTACAGCAAATTTATAAAACAACATAAGATTAAATCAAGCCCAAGACAGAGTGATCCAATCGAGGGGAGTGGTACACGGGAAGCATGTGAAGTGTGAGGCTGCTGCTGGCAGAACGCAGCTCGGTGTGCTACAGCAAACCACTGTTTCATAAGCAGAAAGAGCGCTCTCTAAAATAACCATTGCAAGTATGGAGTAGCAAATACGTAAACCAGTAACATCAATTGTCGTGGTCAAGTCTTATGCAGCGTCCACAATGGTGCGCACTATCCTTGCACACAACTGCCAGTGCAGTTGGTCTGTTTGCACCAGCGTCACCACACACTCGTGAGTCATCGCGCGCTTGTTGCGGTGGCTGCGATGTCACCAGGTGATAGGCATTTTTCAGCTCCCTTATAATCTTGTGGGGCCACTGTCGTACATGCGGTCTGTCATTGAGAAAGTGTGGTTACGTGGTGCGTTCTCTAAATGCTGGCCCTCCTCCACTCGGGAAGAAACGCTGTGGAAGGTGGGGGGCCTTTTTGGTTCGTGTCTGTGTATTTCTACAGGACGCAGAGGGCACGGAGCTGTAGGTACAAGATGCCTACCACAGCATTTCTTACAACAGTGGAAAATGGTGAGTTAGCTACAAGTTCAGGGGTAGGAATTTGCCCTGGTTGGGAGGCTCAGCATCATCCCGTACACGAAAGGGCTGTGGGTTCAATTCCTGGTCAGGGCACCCACCTAGGTTGGGGGTGCGATCCCCAGTCGGGCGGCACATAGGAGGCAGCTGATGGACGTTTCTCTTTCACATCGATATTTCTCTCTCTCTCTGTCTCTTGCTCCCTCCCTTCCTCTCTAAAAATATATCCTTGGGTGAGAACAAAAAAAAAATAGGGATTTGATTCAATAAGCTAAAGTATACCCATCTTTTGGAATGCCAAGCAACCATCAGCAATTACATTTTCAAAAATATTTAAAGATAGGGGAGAATATTAAAATCAGCAAACTTCCAACTGGCAGAGCTAACCACTATTTAGCTTGTTAGTGTGTTTCCTTTGGGTATTTTTTCCTGTGTAGAGAGATATAAACTATCGAATCCTACCAAAGTGGGACATGTGTGGAGATGAACATTAAACTGTGTTCAGAGTGAAAGTCACGGGCACTCGCAGCTGGGGGAGGGCGGGAGGTCCACACTGTCACAAAGGGCACAACGAGAAGGTGTTGAAAACTCTGCTGCACTCTGCACTCTGCACTCCGCACAGCGGACTGAGAAAAGCCTCAGATGACCTGGAGGTTGTCGCTGCCCGGCCTCGCCCACCTGATCCTCAGAAGGAAAGGGCAGTGGGCGGCCTGTTTCAGAACGAGGATGGGGAGAACAAAAGTCCATTGATTACAACCAATTTTGCATAATCACTGAATATGACATATATATTTTTAAAGATCTTAGTTATTTTTAGAGAGAGGGGATGGGAGGGAGAAAAAGAGAGAGAGAAACATCGATCAGTTGCCTCTCTCACGCCCCCAGCTGGGGACCAGGCCTGCAACCCAGGCATGTACCCTGACTGGGAATTGAACCAGTGACCTTTCAGTTCACAGGCCAGCTCTCAATCCACTGAGCCACACACTTCCAGCAGAATTGGTGGGATTTGACGGCTGCTGGCGTTGGAGCAGGAGAAGCAGTTGATGGTATTGAGGTCCTTGGCTTGGAGGTGTGAAGATGGGGAAGCCTTCAGCAGAGAAAGGGGAAAAAGAAAGAGGATTGGGGTCTGGAGAATAGAAGTTTGTTTTGGGAACACCACATATTTAAAAGAAACAGAAAAAAAATCCACGTAAGACCCAGAAGATAGATAAGCAAAAACATTTCCGCCAAAGAAAACACACAAATAGCGAAAGAATAACAAAGTGTCACCCTCCTCATTCCATTAAGATTCCATTGGTTGGAAATAAAAGAAATGTAAGTTTTACAAGTCGAGTTCAAGGGGAGAACTCAGGGAAGATTCACAGACCACTGGGAGGGCCCCGCTACAGTGAGAACCAGATCCTCGCACACTGCCAAGGGTCACTCTGGCCCTTGTCTTTGTCATTCTCTGCTGGCCAACCTTATTCCCTCTCGGACTGGCATCGTCCATGTGACAGGAAGTCTGGCTTTGGAGAGCACCCGTGGCTCACCTCTCACAGGTTTGCCTCCAGAGAGCTACTAAGACCTGCTGCTCTCAAGGTCAAAAATGGCAAGGAAGGGCTCTTATTCACCATAAATGGTCCATCAGCCAGGGCCAAGGGTGAAGTATTCTGACTGGTCCCCTTAGGCTGAGTACCCTTCCTTGGGCTGATAAAAGTGTGCAGGGCAGAATTTAGAAGAGAATGGAATAGAAAAAAAAAAAGAAAAAGAAGAAGAGAATGGAGCTCACATGGGAACCATGTGGTTAGTTAATCAGGAAAAACGTCGCACAGAAGAAGGGGATGCGCTTTGGGGCACACAAAGCAATGGATTCTCACTGGCGTCCCAACATGTCCTCAGTTTTCTTTCCATACAAATGACCCCCCTCCACGCTCCTTTTCACCCTGGTGCAACCCAGCGCCTTCCCAGCGGGATGTGACTCATAGCCACTCAGCTCCTGCATCCTGCTCCCAGTCCAGAATCTACTAGATGGAGAATCTCTTTTCCTCGGCTAGTTTTAAAGACATTTTTTTTTTTTTGTTTATTCTTGATGCTCTGCAGATTTAGAACAGCACGTGCAGGTGTGGATTTATTACGTCTTCTACTCGGCGTTCAGTGAGCACTTTCTGTCTGAGGGTTCTGGACCGCTATTCACTGTTATTCCTTCAGTCTTTACCATCTGCTCGAGTCCTTTCTTTTGAAATTCCTCTTGGAATGGAGCCTCTCAGACTCTTTTCCATATCTCATAATTACTCTCTCATAATTTTCCGTTTTAAAAATAGTCTCCTGTGCTGAGTTTTGGTGAATTCCTCCATCTGTCAAAGCACCAATTATTTATGCAACGAGGTTGGGTCCAGAGCTTCCCCCATCTGTTCCGCTTTGATTTCAAGTCCTGGATGTTTCTTTTGTCATTTCCTGGGTTTCTAATTGTTCCTCTTCCTTCTCCACTGGCTCTTGTCCATTTCTCCCCTCCTCTTCTGAGGATCCCACGCCCGCTTGTTCTACAATCATTTTCATCTTGCTCTACTATTTTCTTGTCTCTGGAGGCAGCTTATCTCCTGCTGATTGCTTTGCTTGGCAGTCTTTCTTCACATCAGTTTTCCTGTTTCTTTTGTCTCCTATCGCCGAGATGTTTATCTTCTTTTGAAATGTTCCCTTTTATTTTCCTCCCGCATCCTCTCTCTCACTGTGGAGCTCGGGCTCAGAACACAGCCCCTGGACACTGGCTGTGCGCAGGCTGCGTAGCTGTGCAACCTCAGGCAGGCTTCTTCATCCCTCTGAGTGGCCCCAGACTCCCCCCCCCCCATCTGTCAACTGAGGGCTAAAAATAGCACCTCCCTTAACATGGTTGTTGGGAGGGCTAAGTGAGCACTTATGCAGCGCCGAGAACACAGCGAGTGTTTCACACCGGTTAGAAATGACTTCTGCACATCTAGGGAAAAGGAAGTCTGGGTGTAACTAGAGTGCTGCTTGAAGCATGAACTTAGAGGCCGTCAGACAGCACTTCCAAGTCCAGGTTTCCGAGTGTTCTAGTCCTCGTTGCCAAGTCTTCGCGTGGCTCCTCACGACCTTGCCCTTGTAGGCTATGTGATTACTAGACCCACCTCCAACACACCTCATGGTCAACACTGGTGGGAAACAGAGCAACTGTTATAAATGCTACCATCTCAAAGGAGGCGACATACAGAGGTCACTGGTCCGACACTTCAACCACATGTAGCTGGGCAGGGATGGTGAGGTCAGAGCTGTGACTGGTGAATATCACTGCATCTTGGCAAAGAGAGAGTCAGCTCTCTGGTTGCCAGTCTGCCTCTCCAGGGTTGCCTGTTGGGAGCATTGCCCTTGCCCATATTCACGAGAAGCTTCATGGGTGCGAACTGGTGGGGGTTGTGGAGAGGATCTCCCACTCAGGGCTGTGCTGTCTCACCAACCACTTCCTGTCAGTCCAGGTACTTGGGAATAACCTCATGATGGCTTTCCAAACCAGTGGGATGATAGGAATCTCCCGGGAACTTTGACGAAAGTACAAATTCTCAATCACACCCCAGATCCACTGACTCTCCAGGAAGAGGTGTGTGGGAAGTCTATTTTTAATAAGCATCCCAGGTGATTCTTATCATCAGGAAAATTTTCAAAATAATGAACTTCATAGTTAAGCAATCACACAGCTCAGTTTGGCAGACTTGGGCTTTTTAGCACTTCAACTTTGAAAACCTTAATCATCTGACTGTGAGTTTCGTTGGGGGTAGGGTCTCTGCTGGCCTACGACCAACCCCAGAAAGATGGAGGGCATGAGGGGAGTATTGGACCCCACCCACATGGCTCCTGGCTTCTTAGGGAAGCTCTGGAGGCTCCGCCCTTCCCCTGAGGCTTAGCATGAACCCTGTCCTCAATGGTGTCCCTGAGCAGCGACATTCACATTCCACTCACCCGGTGGGGTTGGGGAGAGGTTGGGAATTCCTTATCAGGCAGGGAGGGCACAACACGAGGTACTTGGCTGGTTGTAGCCCTTCCCAGGTACCATCATTCCAATTTCCAGGATTTTACAGCTTCTTAATCAGTGCAGACAGAACCTTTAGTGTAGGGCAGAGTGTTAGGGTCCTGCTCATGAGAATAGAGCAGGCAGTCAGGACTCTAACCTTGGCCACTTGAGACAGCTGGCTGCCAACAGAAGGTCTCTCTTAAAGCTCTGTCTGTCTGTCCAGCAGCTCCCTGAATGCTTGCTTCTTCTGTCTTCTGTTCCTCTCTCACAGCACCCTACCAAAGGCTTCGAGACGTCACCGATACATTCTATTGTCCTGGTATTTTTGTGGCAAGTCACCCGAACTGTAAGTCTGAATCTGCTGCAGGGTCTGAGGGCCAAGAGCTCCATCCCCGGAGAAAAGTCTGAATCTTGCCTAGATTACCGAGAACAAGGAACAGTTTCCCCAGCCTAGGATGTGCGGGTGCTCACGGCAGCCCCTTGACTCAGCCAAGCCCGATTCAGCCATGTAGGGCCTCGTCAATTTCCAAACCCTAGTCCAGGTTCCAGTTTCTGTGTTAAGATTCTTTTGGTGGTGAGTAACAGAAACACAAATTAATTTCTGCAAAAGAAACACTTATTGGAAGGGTCACACAGCCAGGAGAAGAGCAGGGATGCCGCTGACCTCAGGGACGGTACCTGCAGAGACGGTCTCCCTGCCCTCTTCTTGGCCTTCCTCCAAGTCAGCTTGGGCTTCCTTCCCTCCTTGGCATTGTTCTCTCTAACAGATTTGTGGTGAACTGCAGAAACTCACCCCAGGCATCTGGTGTGACTCACCACTCCCTCTGCACTGACACAAAAAGATGAGGCTTGTTTTCTCTAATTGTGAATTTCCAAGTGACAAAGAAAGGTTCTGAATGGCTTGGTTTGGCTTGGCTCAGGCATCGCGCTCACTGGCTCGCACGGTTTGGGAGCACATGCTTAGAAGGAAGAGAAGCACTTCCCAGAAGAGTCTTTTCTGGGTGTACGTGTTCCACCCAAAAACTCAAAGAAATACAAAAGAAAATGGCAATTAATGAAATGAAGATGCCCAATGTAGCTTTCCATTACTACAATAACAAAATACCACAAATGTACCAGCTTGAAACAGCCCACATGTATTCTCTTGGAGTTCAGCAGTCAGAAGTCCAACTACTGGCTGAGATCGAAGTGGCACAGGGTGGGACTGTGGCCCTTCAGGAGTTTCTAGGGGAGAATCCATCTCTTCGACCTTTCCAGCTTCTAGACACCCCCTACATTCCTTGGCTTGTGGCCCCTTCCTTCTTCTCCCAAGCCAGCAACACGATGCTAAGTCATTCTAAGTCATTCTCACGTAGCTGTCTTTCCTGTTCTCTCCTGCTTCCCTCTTCCCCTTTTAAGGACACTGGTGATCTAAATAATCCAGCATAATCTCCTCATCTCAAATTCAGTTGATTAACAACTTTAACACCCCTTTGTCATGGAGGGTAACGTTCTCCTCAGGCCCCAGGGATTAGAAGAGAACATCCATGGGGGCCGTTCCTCTGCCTACCACAGCTGGCAAGGGGGCTGTGAGCAGACCCTCTCAAATTCTTCATGTACATTTGCATAAAATTTCTGGAAAGTAAGTCAGTAGCTTGGTAAACTAGGCCTTAAAATATTCATATTGGTTTATCCAATAATTCTAATAATCAGTCTTAAAGAAACCATTTTATATATTCTAATAACCTTTCTTCAAGAAATAATTATATATCACCAAAAAAAAACTGAAAACAAACCTAGCATCCAGGGGCAGTAGATCCACGTCAGGAAACATTACATTGGCAGTAAAAAGTTTTTCTGAGAAGCTTTGAATGAAATGCAAATATGTGGATGCCCTAATGTTCAGTAAAAAGAGGAGAATGTCTATACTTTCTGCTCAGTCTTTCTGTGAACCTAAAACCGCTGCAGAAAACAAAGTCTACTAATTAAGAAAGTAAAAGAGGGTGATGCAAAACAATCATAGATACAATAGATTAAAGAAACACACACACACACAAAGGCCTGGAAACAGGTGTTTTCCTGTGGATGGTGGGATTATTTGCAGGTGAATTTTTTTCCTACATCTGCCTTTTAAGGTATGTTTAAACTGGCCCATGGGTACACGGAATTGGCTTAATCATAACCTTTGTCTCATCACACATTCTTATTATTAGTTCAGGCATGGCCACTTTTAGTTATTTATTCGGTTAGTTTGCTAGCTGATTTGATCATGGAGTGAACACCCAGGATCCTAACATTCAAAACAAAAGCATCCCGAACCATATCCCGGGCGGATGCACATGCACACCCTCCCGGCAGCTCGCCCCAGTCGAGATGACCGCAGTTATCTCTTCTTCACTTTCTTTTTTACATAGTTGTTTTGCACCTATCGCCCTATTGCTGCCCTAGACATTTGTGTGTGTGTGAATCTAGTCTTCCACTCATTCGAGTAAATGCCAAGGAGTGGGATTGCTGGACCCTATGGTAAGAGGATGCTTAGTTTGATAAGAAACTGCCAAACTGCCTTCCAAAGGGGCTGCACCGTGCCGCGTTCCCCCCAGCGATGAGGGAGAGCCCTGGTGCTCCATGCCCTCACCAGTTCTTGGCCCTGCCAGCGCTGCCAGGGTTCTGGATGATGGCCATCTTAAGAGGTGCGTGGTGCAGTGGTTATCTCATTGTTGTTTTCATTTGCAAATGCCTAACGACTGTGACGTTGAACATCTTTTCTGATGCTACTAACTCAGCATGTATCTTTGCTGAGGGGTCTGTTCAGATCTTTTGCTCATTTTTTTTAAAAAAATTAGGTTGTTTCCTTTTCCCAGGAAATCTTTCCTCCTTATCCTTTCGATTTGAATTCAGTGACCCCTCCCATGGTGTACCTACTCCTCTTCACCATTACCCCAGGTGCAACTCCATGGGTGCTTGTTTGATTTTTAAATGCCAGCTGTTTCCCTGAATCTGTGAGAGCAGACGCCAGCCTGGCTTCGTTCCATAGACGTGCCCCGCGCTGTGCCGGGCCCGCGGCAGGCGCTGCACAAGTATTTGTGGAGCGAGGAATAAACTAATAACCTCGTTGAGAAACAAGGTGGCGTGAGGGAAGAGGGATCACCTGAAGAAGCCACCACGAAAGCATAGTACGACCAGAATTTCAAACAGCGCGGACGTACAACAGTGGGAGGGGTCAGAGGGCCAAAACCAAGTGCCAAAAAGCACAAACCTGTAAGACTGGTGTCTGGAATCCTAATCTGTAAAATGATCTGCGGCTTCAACCTGGGACTGGGACCGCAGGAAGACGGTTTTAGAACATTATTTAAAGCAAGAAAAATAACAAGGAAGAGTCAGGCCCCACACTTAGTGGGAGGGGCGTCGTTTTTAATGCAAAAATGTTCTTCCCCCTCAAGAAGAGTAGCTCTCAAACCAGAAAGTGTAAGGGAAATTCCAGAAGAAGACTGTCAAGTTCCAGCCCTGACCCGTGTGGCCCAGTGGGTTGGGGCATCATCCCACAGAGCAGGAAGTGGCCGGTTCAACTCGCGTCAGGGCACATGCCTGGGTTGGGGGTTCGGACCCCGGTTGGGATACCTAGGAGGGGCAACCGATTGATATTTCCCACATCGATGTTTCTCTCCCTCTCTTTCTCTCTCCCTTCCCCTCTCTCTACAAATAAATAAATAAAACTTTAAGAAAAAAAAAAAAAAGGCTGTCAAGTCCCAGACTGGCAACACGGTCCATGACTTCTGAGAAAGTTGACCAAAAGTGTCAATAGCCAGAGAAATGTGAACCGTTGCCTAATTTTCACAAAGGGAAAGTATGCGTTAGGTAAATTTAATCACCTCTGATTTCGGAACTTGACATTGACTCAAAGCAGGGAGGGTTTGGGGGAGGAACGCACGTGTGGCCTGTGCGGACAGCTGGACAGTCGGCATTCAGGCAGCAGGAACTGGGCAAGGCTTTCAGTTTCCTACGGGGACACTGAAGCTGCAGAGAGAGCCCAGGCTGCCTCCACCAAGCATCACACAAGTGGGATGAACTTCCACAGACGGCAGGGAGAGAGAGAGACTTCTGTTTCATTGTTTTACTGGGCTAAGAGGTGCCCCGACCCTGCCCCAAATTCATGTCCGCCTGAAATCTCAGAGTGGGACCTTACTTGGAAATAGGGTCATTGCAGATGTAATTACTTACGATGAGGTCGTACTGGAGCAGGGTGGGCCATGTATCTAATACAACTGGTATCCGTGTAAGGAGAGAGGACGACACAGAGACACCCAGGGAAGAGGGTCACATGACCACGGAGGCAGCGATGGCAGCGATGCACCCCAAGCCAAGAACTGGCTGGAGCCACCAGAAGCCGGGAGAGCAGCATGCCACACACTCTCCTTTGAGTCTCCAGGAGGAACCGACCTACCCAACACCTCGACCTCAGACCTCTGGCCTCCTAAACTTGGAGAGAATAAAGTTTTGCTGTTTTAAACCACCAAGTTCATGGTGCTTTATTGTGGCCGTCCTGGAAACTAAGTGACGTGGGCAGGGAGGGGTGCACCAGCTCCATCTGGAAGATAAGAAGTGAGGTGGATCTAATTTGAATCCCCAATCTGGTAAAGCAAGTTACACGAGATACAGCTTCTTAAGAAGCTCTTTGATCTGTTTTGATAAGTCAAGAAATTGCTGAAATGACACCTTATAATATTTTTGTGGTTAAACCAGAGAAATGTGGGTTAGATGACAACACAGGTAGAAGGGGGTTCAGCCGGCTCAGCTGAACCGATTGGCGCTGACCCACAGAAGACCATGTACCTCTGTCCTCCAGTGACTGGGATAAAACTTTGCTTATGTGCCTGTCAAACACATAACTAATAAAAAGTTGGTAGGGACAATGTGACAGAGACCCGAGTCCACATTCACGTTGATCGAGAGAGCTGCAGTGATGAACCCCAAGCCCTGAGACGAAATTTTACGAGGAAACATAAAGTTAAGTCATTGGGTTCAAAAAGATGATTGGCCAGAAGGAGCTGGAGGGGACCTGGATTGAAAACAACTCATAGGGGAGATTTTCTGGAGATTTAGAGTTGACACACCAGCTTCAAAGGGCACAGCAACATGACCTAGTTACTCAATAAAGTAACGGAAGCTTACACCGCCGCATTGATCCAGGTGTACTAAAAAACGAATAACCACTCACTAATCAAGCTCCTTATCAACAGATCAAAAATAATTTAAATATAGGTCATCAAAGTGCTTACTGGGAAAACTAGGTGATTAACGGCTAATGTGGATACACAGGAGTACAAAGTGAGCAAACCAGGGAGGGAAAGAAGGCAGCTTCCAGGAAAATGCTCAGCACAGAGGAAGTACGGTATGAGCAGCCTCAGGATTCCATACTGTTCCTTGGCGGTGGCGCTCTTCCTGGAGAAGGGGTCAGAGAAGCTGAAGCAGATCAGGTGAGTGCTGCAGGCCTGTCCACGGGCCCCAACCACCAAGGAAAACCAGCAGGAAAGCCACAAGGCTGAGCTGCAACAGCGCCTCCACCTGTGCAGACCTCCTCAGCGCTCTCCCTCTGCCTTCCCATCTCCTGCGAAGGTCTTCTGGCCGCCCCCGCTCCCACCCATGCAGAGAAGGGAATTCTGGGAAATGTAGTTCCAGCTAAAGTAACACTGCAAATCCAACGCAACATCGGAAAGATTTTTTTTTAATTTTTTTTTAGAAATCTCCTTTTTTTTTTTTTTTTTTTTAATCCAAATATCATTCTGATCACTCATGGTCCAAGAACATCCAAATAAGAAACCAAAAAGAAACATGTTAAAGATTTGATCTTCAAACGTTATAGGCCATCATGCCACATGTGCCTATGATCTCACCCACGTAAAACCACATCCACACCTCAGTGGCCACCGAGCCATTCAGCAAAGCTTCCTTAACTGTGAGCTGTTTGCAGCTACCAGTTTAAGCCCTAGCGACTGTGTTTTTTAAGCTCTAAATAGCTGCTAGGATCTCAGCAAAAGTTGAAGGAATCAGCTCAACCCCGGCACAGTGCCAAAATGCGGCTAGTCGCGGTTGAGGCTTCGAGTAAGTCACACCAGCGTTTACCAGCCCTGAGGCCTTCTCTGCGAGGTGACATACCAATGGGGCCATGGTTCCAGGATCGGAAAGACTGTCTTTTAACTTTTTTGTGTAGAAACAGACTTAAAGAGAAAAATTATAAAAACAATTCCTATACACCTTTCACCCAGCTTTCCTGAATGTTAGCATTGTACACAAGCACAGTATAATGATGAAACCCAGGAAATTAACCTTGATGCTTCTAGTTTACAGATCCTGTTCCAATGAAGTCAGCTGTCCCACTGATCTCCTGGTACTGGTTCACAGCCCAGCCCAGGCTCCCACGTACTTCAATCAGTGTCCTTCAATCTGTCTTCAGAGAGACTTTTCCAGAGTGAATGTGACAAGCCAGGAAATGTCTAGAACGGCAAGGGTCTGGGAAGCAAGAGCTCAGAGGAACCATCACCAGAATGAGCTGTCAGCTTAGAGAGGAGAAGGCTGAAAGGAACACATTGCTGGTCTTCAGAGTTGTCCTCAAACACTGGAGGATGTCCAAGCAGAAGATGGAGTAAGTGCTGCCCCAGGGAGAGGAGACCAAACCAAGTCGTAAACGTTCTACCCGTGAGAACCACCTCACCGTGCCCTGGGCCTTGGTGGCACTGAGCTGGATCACAGCAGACGGACAGGCCTGGGTGACAAGAAGCCAGGCAGAGACAGGTCCAGGGCAGGGTGGCAGAGCAGAAATAACCATGGAGCCGCTGGCCAGGGCCCTCGTGACTCAGGGATGCCAGACTCTGGGGACAGCGGAGGAGACGGAGGCTTGGCTGGCAGGCCCACGGAGAACACCTGTGAGACAATAGCAGGAACAGAGGGCCCCTCCTTTAACAGGTTTGCTGCCAAGGTGCACAGTTAATAGGCAACCTGAGACATTGCCAGCAGCCCAAGCAGCAAGCCATCCGTCTGGTCTGCGTATGCTCACAAGCTCCCTGACCTCTTGTCAGGGCAGGGAGTGCTACTAGAGTGGCAGAAAGTGTATTCTTTTGGCTGGGAATTGGGAACGGAGGCACAGAAACACCTGCTAGGGGATACTGAGGCATGCTGGGGACAGAAAAGTCACCAAACCCTGCAGCACTACTGACTCAAGTCTGGGCAGTTCCTGTGGCTTCCTGGCCAGGGTCCTTCAAAAGGATCTTAACACATCTATTTGAAATACATATCACCATTGAATAACAAAGCCAACTAAATAGAGCAAGGAAAAGCAATGAGCTAATGTATGAGGAAAGATCTCTGTTTACAGTTCTGTTCTTCAAAACCAGTCAATAGTTGAGTTTTGTGGCTAGGTTAGCTCAACAACCATCTTGTTAACCAGCACCCTCACGAGAAGTGGCTGCGGACTGTGTCCTCACGCAGCACCTTCGATGCTGCGCCCTTGTCCACCTACCTGGCCACAGATCTGTAAGTCTGTCTGCAGTTCACCCATCACCTGTCCCTCTAGCCGTCAGTTCCTATCTTCATTCATCAAGCCAACATTTGTTTAACTTCTGCTATGTGCTGGGTTCTGCGTTGAATGCTGGGGGAATAATAATAATAACAATAACACATCTTTGCTGGTTTCAGGGGGCTTAGGGTTTGGTTTGGTGGGGGCTGGGGGAGTGAGGTAACAAAGCAATATAACTGTCCCTGGGTGAGACACAAACTTCAGCTAAGGAAGATTTGATTCCCATTTAAAACTCGCCCAACCGAACGATTTTTACAGATGATTCCAAGTCATCTGCCAGCAGTAAGTAAAGTTATTTGAATTTCCACAGGCAGGTTTATGTTTTCTGTGACTCATGAGGCATTCTTGACACTGAAATCAGATTCAATGAGAGTCAATTCAGTAAATACGTACTGAGTGCCAAGTAGGAGGGGAAGGGTTGATACTCTGATGCCTTCCCTTTTCAGATTCATGGTTATGAGAACCTCTGATGAGCCGACATGGTCCCAGCTGAGGACCACTGGTGGGAAAAGCCACCAAGAACTGCCAGCAGGAGGGAAGGGGACTATGAAGGGGCGACCTGACTTCTGATCCAGTGACCCTAGTAGGTGGGCCTGTGTCTAGGAGCCCAAGTGTGGCATCTTCCTGGCTGAGCGCAACACTGCCACCATGCCAGTGTCCTCTCCTGACCCACCGCCACAGCCTTTGCTTGGACCTGAACTGTCAGCACCATGACAGCCCTGAGCTGGGTGGGACTCTCTGTGGTCAACGGTCACACTCATGGCCATCTAATGGCCTGAGCTCCAGGCACTTCTCAGTCGCTCACCAGCCGCCTGAGCTGGCTCAAGTCCCCAGCCATGACCTGGGGACATTACAAGTCCTCTCTCAACAGCGTTCTTTAGAGGCTTAAAGGCTGGATGGAGAGGCTTTGTGGGAAGGCTCTGTAACTGACGCTAATGTTTCAGAAACCAGCCGGGCTATTGCACACTTCGGTGGGTAGTCAGGCATCACCTCCCACTGCTTTTCCCCTTGGCCTTGGGTGAGATCATTCACTGTGTTGCCCAACTTCAGACAGTAGCTTTCTTTGTTGTTGTGGCTTCTTAACCTAACGTTTCTAAACCCAACTTCACTGTAAAATAGGGTGACCCAGTGTACCTCCCAGGGTGATTGTAAAAATTAAACGAGTTATCGAATATCTACCACAAAGCAGGGCCGCCTGGCACAGGCCTGCCACATGGAACCCAGGCCTGCCCCCTCTGGCCTAGCTCAGGTCATTAGGCACGCAGAGCATGTACACAAAAGCAGGTCATGGCCACTCACATTAGTTGAGTTCTTCCCAAGCCAGGCTCTGTGTTGTATGCACATCTGGGAAACAGCGAAGCCAGTGTACGCACCCACGTGTGGCGGCCCCAGAGCCCCTGCCCGCCCCCGAGTGCTGAATGGTGCCACCTCGTTATGGCGGTGGAGACACAAACCCAGTCTCCACTCAGCTGGAAAGTGGCTGAGAGCAAGGAAACGTGGGCTGCTTCGAACTTGTGCTAAACCTTGGCCAAACGGGGCCCAGTTACCACCTGTTTTCCTAAATCATCTCAACAATGTGTTTCAGTCTGTTTGTCTCCCTTGCACTCTGCTTGTGCTGCTCACCTCCCTCACGTCAGGAGTTATTTGACCTTTACACTTTGATAGTGCTAAATGGTCACAGGCGAGAGAGAGAGAGAGAGAGAGAGAGAGAGAGAGGGGAGAGAAACCAGATTATCATGACACCATGAATCGTAAAGAGTAGTTTGGGTCCAGCTGAACAACAACAAAAAAAATCGGGCCAAATAAGGGGAAAATATGAGCTTCCTCTTTTGAGTAACATGTGTAGAAACTAACACTATGCCCCTGAGAGGCGTAGTGGAAAATAAGAATTTCCCACGTAAAGAAGCCTGGGAACGATGGAGACCAGCATGAGACAGAAAGAGAACTCTCACATAGCAGGTACCAAGGTGGAGGGCGCAGGAAGAAAAGGCATAGAAGCAAATGGAGACAACTGTATTTGGACAACAATTAAAAAAAATATATATATATATAAAAAGAAAAAGAGAAACAAATACTGGTTTTCAAAGAAAAAGAAAACAAAGACATAGAAGCAGCTGAGAAACTCTGTCACCATGGAAACCCTTGGTGCTGGGAGATGCCGCCCGGAGCAGAAGAGAAGGGAGTGTGCGGGCCAAGGTGCGGGTGGGCGGGGCTGACTCCAAGGGGCTCTGCACCACTCTTTGCCCTCGCATCCAAGACAGGGAGTTTCCTACTCTTCATAAGAACGGGTGAATTCTCCCACCGATACTTTGAGCTCGTATCATGCATCTGCCCCTTCGTGAGAGCAGGCTGCAAAGGTCGCACTGCCCTCGGGAAGTTCGCGGTCATCACATGGCAGGTGTTGTGTGAGGACTGCTTTTGGGGACTTGGGGAAAGAGGACCAAAGAGGAAGCAGGCCCAGGTACAGGGAAGCTGATGCCTGGGCTGCAATTTGAAGAATAACGTGGTGTCTTTTGGGATGGGTAGCACTGAACTGTCATGGCTCCCGGCAGAGGGGACGTCATCTGCAAAGACACTGGAGGCTGAGCCCGCATGGCCTGTTCGGGAAGGCGGGCTGGGGGGCTGTGGGGAGCAGAGGGCCTATGCGGGAGCATGGAGATAGATGGGCTGACGGAGGTGGGCAGGAGCCCGACCTGGGCTTCTGATCTTTCGTGAATCCGCTCGTCTCTGGCGGTTTGGAAGAACCCGGACCAGCACAGCCTTTGCCTATCTGGGTGCCGCCATGCTCCGGGGCGCTGCGTGTTGGTACTGTTCAGAATACAGGTCACAGCTCATTAACGGGTGATGAAATCAAGTTACTGTTTTAAGACTAGAATTGATTTTAACAACGAAATTGCCTTTCACATGATCTGTTTCACGTGAGCAGTAGACATTCTGCTTCATTTTTTAAAAACTCCAATCTGTCACGGACTGATACTTTTATAAAATATCATCAAACAGTAACAATGGATTACTAGGAAAAGCTCATGCTCTTGGATGTCCCAGCAATGCCAAACTGCTATAAAAGTTTCTAAAAACACTCTATTATTTAGTAGCTTTATTGAGATATAATTCACGTATCATACAATTCACCCACTGAAAGGGTACAATTCAACAGTTTTCAGTGTGATCGCGGGGTTGTAGGCGGTCACCACAACCAATTTTAGAACATTGTCACCACCCCTGAAAGGAACCTTCTGCCCATTAGCAGCCAACCCCTTTTCCCTCCAGACCCTGCCCCCTGCCCTCCCCGCACGACTAACCCATGCATCCATCATCAGTGGACGGACATTCGGGTTTTTTCCACCTGTGGCCGCTGTGAACATTCCTGTGGGGGGGAACATGTCTTCCTTCCCCTTGGGGAGATGCACCGAGGAGTGGGACTGCTGGGTCCGCTAACTCCACTTTTGCCTTTTGGAGGAAGCGCCATGCTTCTCACAGCGGCTACACTGTCCCACAGTCTCAGCAGCTGTGTATGAGGGTGCTGGCTCCTCCACACATTCACCAACACCCCTCGCTGTGGCCATGCTGTGGGGGTGAGGTGGCATCTCACCGTGGCTGGTGTTTGCCCTTCCTCGATCACTCATGACGTCAAGCATCTCTGTGTGCGCTAAGCACTCACTCTGAATTTCTGCACGTTCCGGCCTCTCTGAGGTTGGTGGTAAGCAGCTCGCGGTCCTCTCTCCGAGGGCCTCCGGACTGGAAAGTGTGAGCACACCGCGTGAAGTGAGGCCAAGCGTTGTTTTGGAAAACGCTCGTTTCGGCTAAATATGTGCGTTCTTTGTGTTCGGGACTAAGACCTACATGGCATTTGTATTTCTGATGCTGAAAAACCTCCCCGACATCCATCTGCAGCTGCAGTGAAGAGGGACTTTGTCCTCCCAAACACACAGCACGGCCAAGTGCCACAGACTGAGAGCCCTGAGAAAATCTGACGGGCAGCTTCAGAACAGGAAGCCAAGAAAGGAGGGTTGAAGTCCCAAAGCAGTTCGTTTGATAAGACTGTCTCACTGTGGGATCTCAGCGACGCATTTCAAAAACCATTTAAAAGACCACTTCCGTTGTGTTTTAATGCTCTATGAGTTCGATAAGCGTTGTATAAACCTGACATTATTCCGTGAAAATATGACTACTGAAAAGGGTTGGTTTGTTCTGAGGAATTCCCAAAGGCAGGTTGTGCCTGAGTGTACCATTGGTGGGTACACACGGCTCACTTGCGCGTGCGTTCACGTCTTCGGGTGCGTGTGTGCCTGGTCTTTGCCTTACAGATGCTGCTGCTCGGCCACTTTCACAAGAGCATAATTCACAACAGCTACACAGTGGAAGCAGCCCAGATGCCCACTGAAGGATGAATGGATTTAAAAAAAGGCAATATAAACATACGATGGAATGTTATTCGGACTTAAAAAAATCAGGAAATCCTGCCACAGGCTACAACATGGATAAGATTTGATGACGTTAAGCTAAGTGGAGTGAGCCAGTCACAAAAAGACCGGTCCTGTACAGTTTCATGTGTATGTGGTCCTGAAAGTAGCCAAATTCACGGAGACAGAAAGCAGACCCATGCTGGCCGCCGGCTGAGGGGGCGGGGAGGGGACGGGGAGTTTGTTATTCGGCGCATACAGAGTCTCAGTTTTGCAAGACGAAACTATGCTAGAGGTCTGTTACACGATGTGAAAAAGCTTAACACCGTTGAACTGTACATAAAGATTAAGCTGATAAAGTTCAGGTTCTGTATTTTAACCACAATTTAACATGAAAAAATGTTTTTAAAGACGAGGCTATGTGGAGCTCCCACCCCTGAACAGACACAGAACTTGGGTGTTGAGGGGGTACCAAACGGGATCGACCTCTTCAGAGCTGCAGGGCTCAGCGAGGGAGGTCTGTCCCTGACACCTGAGGGTGTTCCAGCGAGTAAGACAGCCAGTTCCCAGTGCCAGCCAGAGGGTGAGCTCGGAGTCAGGTGGCAGGCAAAAACGGAAGGAAAACCAAAGAGCCAGCTTTCCGTGTGCTGTGATGTGCGACCGACAGCCCCTACCCCTACCGGTCGCTCCTCCGTCTGTCTATCTGTCTGTCTGTCCTCTGGTCTGGGAGTCCATGTGCAGAGCAGGGGTGGGGCCACCTGAAGCTGCCTATGCGATCACAGTGAGCCCCTGTGGGACAGCCTCCCAGCCACCTCAGCCTAAGTTACATGCTCTGCAAACAGGACTTCCTCCTCTTTGGGGAAAATTCTCTGACCCTCCAAGGGATCCAGCCTGGGGGTCCCGCTGAGAGTCTTTCATCAGCTCAGCCTGGCACCCGGCCTCATAGAAGGCAGCCAGGGACCTGCTGTGGGGTTTTTAGGTGTGTTCCAAGGGAAACGGCAGGGACTTTCTGTACCCAGGACAACTCCCCCGCCAGTAGAGACCTCATCCTTGGCTCCAGGCTTTGCTCCCATAAAATGGATGCATTCCTGAGATCGTACTAATGCTCTTACAATTAGATAGTCTCACAGTTTCCTGGGTATTCATGTACAGAAAATCCATCCTACGTGATGACAGGCTGTGAGGCTGGGTTATAATCTCTGCTTTGACAGATGGAAATTTTAATGAGCATCTCCTATACGTAGAACACTAGGCTCTTTCTCCTGTGTTACCTTCCTCCATTCAGTGAGCGGCATGGTGCGCTTCCCAGAGCACTTCCGAGTCTCTCCTGCCTCAGTGTGACTGTCGGACCCCTTGCAGACAGCAGGTCTTCCTGGGGCGAGTCCATGGCCAAAAGAGACAGGCCTGCCAAATGGAGAAGCGTGCAGTTGGGGTGGCAAGAGGAATGGGAACCCCAGGACTATGCTGCTCTCAGGGGCCCCGGCGGGCACAGCAGCAAGCGGTGACCTTCTGATCAGAAGTGGAGGTGGCAACACTCATTTAGAGGGTGCTGGCCTTTTGTTTAGGAGGGATTCCCCAGGTGGATCTGGTGATGATGAAAGTGTCTCTCTCAGAATGGAGATAAGATGTGAAGAAGATGCTGGCTGTGTCTATTGGAAGCCGAGTTTCGCCTTTTCGAACCAGGCTCTCTGGACAGGCGCGTTCTCTCTCTGAGGAAGGGAGAAGGCCAATGAGAGGTTTCGCCAGTGTTTCTCTCCGTTTGACCCTGAAGCCGAGGATGGCAGCCCTGGCATTGGGGGCATAAGGGCCAGGCGCTGGTGACTGTTTTTTGAGAGGCGGCACAAGACTCTGAGCACGAGCTCAGCTACTAGACAACACAGGTGACAAAGCGAAGCAGCAAGTCGGGCAACGCCAGCCCCTCTGATGGCTGCGTGACTGCATCTTGCCCTCCTGATGCACTGGGTTGGCCAAAAAGTCTATTGAGTTTTTTCTGTAAAATAAAAGAGACATTTTTCGTTTTCACCGATAACGTTATTGATTTGGATACATTGAGCATGTTGGCCATCTCCTGCATGGTATAACGTTGATTGTTCTCAATTAATGTCTCAGTTTGATCACTATCAACTTCAACTGGTCTACCCGACCACGGAGCAGCATTCAGCGAGAAATCTCCAGCACGAAACTTCGCCAACCACTTTTGACACGTTCGATCAGTCACAGCACCTTCTCCATCCGCTGCACAGATCCCTTTTTGTGTTTCAAAGTCATGTTTTTACCTTTCTTGAAATAAGCATAATATGCCAAAAATGTTGCTTATTTTCCTCCATCTTCAGTATTAAAATGGCTACTCGAAAATTCACCAATTCCGATAAGTTTTTTTCTTAAATGCACGCTGATACGCCTGCAGTCACAATACCATCTAACAAAACGGTTTTGAAGGAAGTTAAAGACAACTAAGCGCTACTAGAGTCGTCGTACGGAAACAACCAAACGAACTTTTTGGCCAACCCAGTATTTCGTAGGAAGTAGCGGCTAGCTCATAGGGGAGCTGCTGATTGCAGGGGCCAGAGTGCCTTGGTCTGGGGCAACCCCTGAACCTCTCTGCTTAGTCGTCTGGTCTACCAGTGAGGACAACGGTGCCCCCTCTTAGGCGATCTGTGTGTGGGGCCTGGCGCAGCCCTGTGCTACGTAGTGTCAGCTGTTATTTTTTTAACCACTTAGTCATGAGATTCTATCATCAGTGAATAATGAAAAACTGGCCAGTTATCCAATTTTCTATTTCTATTTCCTGCCTTATCTCACTGGCTACAACGTAGGCCCTTTGGGGGCATGATCAACCCTGTGGAAATTTCCAGGAGCTGAGGGAAGGACGGATGGGAGACAAGAGTGCTCACAAGCAGAGCAATGTCTAGGAAGCGCTGCAGGGAGTTGGTAGGATGGGGCGAGGGCTCGGCGGTGGAGAAAACCATAGAAAAGACAGACTGCAGACACTGGCTAGGCCCACGGCAGGGCCCCGAGCCGCTACTTTGGTTGGTGGAAAATCCCAACCAGAGGCAAGAATTCAACTTGACAAATATTTATGGCACCTACTCAGTGCAAAGAAGAGGGCCCAGCTGAGTCACTGGGCACGGCCCCGTCCTGGCACCTCAGTGTTGCTTACAGAGGGACCTTGAGGGCCGCTGGAGCAGACAGGAGTCTGAGCAAGGGTGCAGAGCCAGGCCGGGTGCTTAGGATGTGAGTGATGCCTTGGCTCCATGGGGACCGGGCCCAGCAGCCAATTAGGGCCCCACCCTTTGGCCAAGAACTTGCTGAGTCACGGGCCACTGGGGATGCTGCCCAGGCTGGGCCAGGGCGACCCTGGGGTAGTTGGGTGTGGGGGACTGAATTGGCTACCAAAACATAGCATAGGGAGCGGGGCAGACCTGCGAAGAGGCAGCAGCAGGCACTCAGAGCTAAAAAGCCCATTTCCTCCTTCCCCTCCTGCCTCATCTCCCCAAAGCTGGGGATGCTGAGACTCGGGGGTGTGGGGCCGTGGGTGGCAGGGAGGTCCGGGGAGCACTGAGCCTCATTTGTCCTTTTCTCCACATCCCCACGGCCTCTGTCATCAAGCCACTCCCAAGCCTTGCTCACCCGCCACCCCACTGTCCTGCCACAGGTTCCCTGTCCCACAGTGTTCGTGGGCCCTGCCCTCTCCTATCTCACTGTCCCAGTGCTCAAGTCCCCAAAGACCCTGGGCAGGCAGCAGCTGGTCCCAAACAGCATGACCCCAGAGAGTGTATGCTTAAAGGTCTGCAGGAATACCAGCATGCCCAGCTGAGAGCAGCCTGCCCCGGCATTCCCCAGGAAACAGCACCCCAAAAGGTCAATGCCAACGTGGGCTGCTGCCAAGGCGCTGTCCCAAAGACACCGCACATTTGCGGAGCTCATTCCAGCCAGCAGAGCACTGTCACAGCCACCCAGAGTCACAGAGTTCCCCTGTACAGACTAGGAAACTGAGGCCAGGGATGGTAAGCGGCCAGCTGCAGCTCAGCAGCTGTTGAGTGGTGGAATCTGGACTCGAACCCAGGCCTGTCTGATTCCACACTCTTTGCAGTAGACTGAGGTCCTCTCTCATCTTTGCCCCCCATCAGGTCCAGATGACCAGTTGGTGACAGCCCCCAGCCCAGGCAGCCACGCCTGCTATTACTGTCCTCAAGCCTACGGAGTCCTGCAAGTAGCCCCTTCCTCGTGCCTCCTCAGTGACCCTAGCCCTGGTGGCAAAGGTCCTCGTCCATGCTCTCCTTGCAGTCAGTCACTGCTGTTTCTTTAAGAAATGCTACCTCCTCTATGAAGCCCTCCCTGTTAGCCAACCCAGTCTCTCTGCCCTTGGACCTCTGCATGCTCTGATGTTGACCCACCAAATGGGCATTAACCATTTGTGTATCTGTGCCCTGCACTCTCCCACAGCCCAGGGGCGCCTCCCCTCCTCCTCAGTTGCTGTTGGAGGGAAAGATGGGTGAGAGGGAGGAAGGGACGGAGAGACGGAGGGACTGGGAGACAGAGGCAGAGGGGTCCAGACATTACTCAGCAGCCCCTCAGCTCCACCCACACCACATTGCTTTACTCAAGCAGGTGACACCTCGTGGAGTCATCTTTCCTGCCACAATCCTTTTGTTCTACTGCCTGTGGAATCTCCCTGGAGACACCTTGCTCCTCACTCCTGTCCTTGTCCCCTGCCAACCTTGGTTCTCCCTCATACCTCCTTCCGCCTCAGATGGAGCCAAGAGAGCAGCCCAGTCTGAACCAGTGACTCACTCTGACCTCTGGGGCTCTGCGTTTGGTGATGACAATGGCGCCCGCAGTCTCCCGGCCCACCCTCCCTCGAGCCAACGGCCAACACCACCGTCCCTCCCTCTTGCAGAGAGAGCCAGCCCCCTCCCATGGGGACCCCTGGAACACAGCCCCAGTGAGCCCTGAGAGAATGCTTGGGGCCTGAAATCGTACAGCCCCCACATACACAGGCGTGCTCCCCACCCCCCACTGATGTTCTGCCCTTAGAGTCCGTTCCTCAGGGAAGGTCCAAGCTGCGGCCACCTTCCCGGGAAGGCCAGCTGACCTTGCTTGGTTATTGACATCTTCCCAGGGAGCCAGCTGGCAGAGATGGGGCCTACTGAAATGGGCGGGACTGGAGCAGGGCGCCGGCCCCTGGCCTGGCTCCAGGACCAAGACTGGCCCGGGATCCTCAGGCTTGGAGAGCTGGAAGTGTTCGTGTTTACATGAGAGAGAAAGGAAAGGAAAGCCCTGCCATGGGGCACCCCTGGATGCTGAAGCCTGGGGAAGGGGGCAGGGCATTACATGGTGGTCACTGGAGGAGAGGTTAACTGGGGCTGCCCAGCTTCCCTGCAGAAGGACATTCCTAGAACTCTGGCCTCCACCTAAAGGTGGGAGCTCAGGCTGGCCCAGGGGCTTCAAACATCCGGGCTCCCTATCCCACCCCCCTTCCTTGAATCCTTGTCCCAATCCCAGGAAGCTGCCAGGGCTGACCCAGGGCATAGGCAACAGACTCATCACCCACACCAGCAGCTGTGGGCACCACTGGTCCCTGGTCGCTCGGGGGCTGGTCACAGAATTCTCCCCCGAGGAGTGTGGATGCTGTGCTCCAGCCGGCTGTCACCTCCGCACTGCTCTCTGCATGTCACTCTTGCAGCCAGAGGGGGCTTTTACCACAACGCTCTCCTGCTTAAAGCCCTTCAATGGCAGTATGTGGCCCTGGCATAGAGGCCTTGCTCTGCCGCCTGACATCCGGGGCCTCCAAAGTCAGATGACCAGGATGGGAGCACCTCTATTCCATCTACCCAGAATACTCAGATTTCCTGAAAAGGCTCTGTCACCTGCCTTTGTCCCTACTGTTCCCACCCATGGCAATGGAGAGAGAGAGAGAGAGAGAGAGAGAGAGAGAGAGAAGGAGAGACACACCAATGTGTTGTCCCCCTCACTCACTCACTCATTGGTTGATTCCTGTATGTTCTCTGACCGGGGATCAAACCTGAAACCTTGGCAAACGGTACAACACTCTAACCAACGGAGCTACCTGGCCAGGGCCGAAGTATCAGCAAACCCCTCTCCTGCCCCTCTTTTAAGGGCAGGAAAGAGGCCAGCTAAACACAAAATGAGAATTTCCCGGGCCCCCATGCCCCTGGGGAGGAAACAAAGCAGTGGATGGCCCCTAGGCCCACTCAAAAGTGCCTGGTGGGGTGGGGGACGGTGGGCGTGGAGGGGGACCAGCTATGCCAAGAACAGGGACTCTGGGGTCAGACTAACCTAACTCAACTTCTGCCTGAGTGAGACCCCCTCCCTGAGCCCTGGTCTCCTCATCTGTAAAATGGGCTAAGAGCGATGCCCAGAAAGCGTTCACATGGGACCCAGCCAGGAGAAGTGCCCAGCCAAGGGCAGCCATCCCACCTAGACCCGGGAAAGCTGGCCCTGCCAGGGAGAAAGGCTGTGGGCAACCCCTGCCCCTCTCCAGGCTGCAGCCGGCTGGGCAGCACAGCAAGGATGGGCCCGCATACTTCACAGGCCGTGGGTTCATGGGTGGGAGGCATCCCAATGGTCACACTCAGGCCACCAGGTCCAGAAAGCACATACCCACCCCCAGCTCCTGAGCAGCCACAGAGAAGAGGAGAGACCTCCAGGGCCGCGTGGCCAGCCTACTGAATCATTCCCTTGGGCATTCTTCTCACTGCCCAGGTAACCCAGACAGCCGGCCCTTGACCTTGGCCCCCTGTCCTGCCCTTTCCTCCCTCCCCTTGGTGTCTCCAGAAGCCAGTCTCTTTTCTCTGCAGAGCATGCCCACCTGCCTTACTTCCTTATGGCTAGCTGGGCAGGGCCCGTGCCTCCCGAGGCCTTGATGGCTCCATGCTCATGGTCTTTCTTACAGAGGCCAGAGTGTTCTGTGACCATCTGGGCTTCTGGAAACCACTGTCCAGTGCTGTGGGAGGGGCACTTCTCTTGGACCCCCACCATCATGGTCTTCCCAGCAGGGGAGTCAGAATGGGGAAGGGACAGGCACAGGATGCAGCGTGCACTTACTAGCTAGGTGGCCTTTTTGTAGAAAGAGGACACCCCCCTCTAGGACAGAGGCGATTGTGAGTAGAAACCATATTTGTCACTCTGGGGACACTGTTAGGAGGCCTGAGGCAGAGAAGGGGAGTCTGTCGTCTCCGTTCCCAGGCCAGCTGAAGTTGAGCTGCCAACCCCGCCTAAATAGACAAAACAGAGCCAGGCGGCACAGGATGCAGTGCCCTGCAGAGGTCACAGGACCAGGACAATACTGGGCGCTCTTGTCCCAAAAGACAGACCCAAGAAGATACAATCTTTTAATTACATGCTCAGTCTCTCTGGGCTGCTGGCCAGGGTACACCCAGCCCTCGGCCTGCTCATGGGCCCAGTAGGGACACTGCTTCCCTCCACCCTGACCCTCTCTAGAGAAAGAGGGGTCCAGGGAGCCCAGGACAGGGAACAGGAGAGGGCAGGCCCAGCTGAAACTGGACTTGGGAGCTGAGTGGGTGAGTAGGGGGTGGGCAATGGGATCAAGATCAATTCAGGACTCCCCTCCTAACATGCCCATGCAGGCTCTGCCAGGACCTGGGTGGGGCTGGATGGGAGCAGCTGCTATCCTGGCCCCTGGGACATATAAATCCTCTGGTCCAGATTCTCTGAAGGCCCACTCATCGCCCTGCGTAAAACAGTGGGGAGGGCCAGACTAGAGAATGGTGCCCATCCTCTCCCACTCAAGGTACTGAAGAATGTCTTTCTTATGTGCCTGTTTTTCCAGAGAAAAATGTGTGGCCAGCCCTGTCTAGGTCACGGCTGCCTGTCTGCGACCTCTTCAGCCAGTTTCCTGTCATCTCCTGAGGATCCCGGCACTGATGCCACCAGCCCTCTCTGCAGCCAGGGAGCAGGAGCCAGCTCGGGGGGGTTCCCTGGGGCAGGTGCTCTGCTCTGCCCTTTGGAGCAGGAGCCTATCTGTGCATTGTCTCTTTAACTCAGGCAGCAACTCTGAGATGAGTCTTCTTTAACCCCTGTTGTGCCAGTGAGGGAACAGGGTGTAAGGGAGAGACGGAGGGCGGTCAGCGGTTGCAGACAGCACACCCCTCGGATTTGCAGAGCAGAATGGTTGGGGCAAGGGTTTTCACATGTCAAAGAGCATCTTATCCCTTGGCTTACCAGGGAAGTCTGGGATACGTAGACAGTAATCCCTCACGTCAAATCTGGGAGGATGAGGACAGAGGCCAGGTGTCCTCACTCCAAGCTCTATCTAGGCTGCTTGTTCATCTCAACCAGCCCAGCCCTCTCTGCACAGAGGCAGCCAGTGTGGGCACTGTCCTACTCACCCCAGGACCCTGGGAAGGCTCCTCCTCCTCTGCTCTCCTCTCTGATTTCCCCAGAAAAGGCAGAAGAAGGGGGCTGCTGTCGCCACCTTCACACCCAGCCTATTTACCCACCCACTGTGCTGTCACCTTGAGCGGGATGAACCAGGTCCGGCCCACACCCCAGGCAGAGAGCACATGTTGGTTTCTCTCTGGCGTCCCTCTGAGGGCGGTGCTCAGAAACAAAAGGCCCAGATGCCACCTCACTCACAGTTGCAGCCTCTGCAAAGGCCCTGGCAGGGAGAGAAAGGCACCACAGCAGAGGGGTGCTGGGGGGACGCCTCTCCGGGCCACTGCAGCCCTGACCTCGAGACACGCTGGATGGCGTCTCTGCTGGTCAGCCCCAAGACAGCTCACTGGGTACAAAGCACAAAGCAAAGGCCTCAGCCACCAGCTGGCCAGTGGTAGCCTCCCCAGCCCACGCCAACCAGACAACGCACTATAGGAGGCAAGAGTACCCTGAAGTCCTTCAGCTTAGGTTCAAGCCCGCGCACAGCCACCTGTTAGCTGTGTGACTTTGGACAAGTTCTTAACCTCTCTGTGCCTCAGGTGTCTCATCCTGAAAAGGAATTAGATAATACAGTATCTGCCCCCCAGGACAGTCATGAGAATATATGAGTTAATACATGTAAAGTGCTTCGGACACATTGTAAGAGCGACATAAATAGTGGACTTACTGTTACTCTTATTGTTACTCTTATTTTCTGACCCGAGGGACTATAGATGTCAGAGCAGGCAAAAACCTAATGCTCTTGGGGACGTTTCGTGGGAGGAAGGGAAGAGGCCTGTTATGCAAGGGACCGTCACCCTCCATGGGCAGGTGGCTCAGCAAGGCAATTACATCAGATGAAAATTGCCATTAATAGTAGTTCCTTCTTGGGCTGGTCACAACCCACAGAGCACGAGGGGGTGAGAAATATTACTATTATGAGTGTGAAAAATGTTACTATCGGGCAGAGTTCTATTTTTGGAAACTGGGAAGTTATTTTGAGCGAGGATTGGTATTCATAATTTTTAATAGCCCACACACCCTAACAATACAGGCACACATTTGCTCTCAGGAGAAACCAGGGCACAGTGGAGAGTCCCACCATGCCTCTGTGGTTGCTAGGCAACGCCTCTGGCCTCTCACCCCAGCTGGTGCCCGGTGCAGAGCCAAGGGTGAGCTCCAGGAACCTACACCACCCCTCGTCCCAAGCGCGAGAGCCCATGGGATGTCTCTGAGGCCCTCTCAGGGGATTCGAGCGAAAGCAACCTCATTTTCTCTTCAGCCTGGGCAGTGTGTGATTGGGATGGCAATCCTCAGGGCAGGGCATTTGTACAGCCACGGGCGTGCCTCAGTCTCTACAGCTACATGGATTTGTTTCCTGCGGTTGCCATAACAAATGATTGTGAACAAAAATTTGTTCTCTCTTGGTACTGGAAGGCAGAAGTCCAACATCAGTACCACTGGGTCCAAATCAAGGTGTCAGTAAGGCTGTGCTCCTTCCAGAGGCTTTTAGGGACCGTCTAATCTGTTCCTAGCCTCCTGTAGCTTCGGGCATTACTGGCATTCCTTGGCTTGTGGCCGCGTCACTCCAGCCTCTGCCTCCGAGGTCATGGTCCCTACTCCTTGTCTCTGTCCATCCCCCTCTCCCCCTCTCTTGTGCAGACCCTGGTGATTGCATTCAGGACCTATCTGGACAAATTCAAAAGCACCTCCCCATCTCGAGAGTCTTAACTTAATCTCACATCTGCTAAGACCTTTCTTCCATCTAAGGTAACATTTGTAGATTCCAAGGAATTAGAATCTGATGTTTGGGGGTCATAACAGAGCCCAATCTATCCAAACCAATGACTTCTTCCAACGAAACTGGATGGTGGGTCACCCTTCAGCTCCCTGGACCCTGACCCCATCCCTCTACCTGGCCCCACATGCCAGAATAGGGACAACTAAGCACACAGTGCTGACCCTGAGGCCCTGCCCGTCCTGGGGGTGTCTGGTACAGACCCAAAACAGGCCAGGGCTGCACACTCAGACTCTGACCTCCCTTCAGGTCTCCAGTTACCACCACAGATGGAAGTAAGAACTGAAGACCAGAGGCCAGGACTGTGAGAACTTTAGGGAGGGAAAAAAAAAAAAAAAAAAACAACTTTATTTTTTATTACACTATAAAAGTTCAGTTAAAAACGGGAAATACGGAAAATGCTAATCCTTCAGATTCTTAGCCTCCAGAGAGAATAAAAGACTAGTATCAAGCATTCTTCCTAAACCTTTTTTTATTCAGATAGAACGAGACTATACTCATGTTTTTCAAAAGTGCAGGTGGAATCGTACTGTGCATTCTGTTCTTCAACCTGGTTTTCTCAGTAAGGGGTGTATTTGGGGCACCTTCCATGGTAGTACACGCGGCCTTTCTAGGGGCTCCTGAGAGTACCGTGGCGTGGATGGGCCATGAGGAGTCACACTGTCGGTGGGCATTTGAGTTGTTTCTAACTGTTCAGCTGAAACAAACGTGGCGAGACAGTTCAGTGAGACATTAATATCTGACTTGCTTCAGGAGGCTCACAAGGATAGGAAGGTATATTTCTCTCTCCAATCTCCCCTAAGCAGCAGAGTCTTCAGTGAAGGGAGTCAGGGGTTCCCTCGCTCCCAGGAAGAATTAATAGGCCTTTGTGTTCCAAGACTGAGCCTCACAGAGACAAGGAATCGAATTGTCTAAGAGGGGGAGGGGCTCTGTGTTTGTGGGGAAGCTGCCACAGCAAGCCCACAAACATTGCCTCTCAAACTGGCTTAGATAATAGAGGATGTATTCAGAAAAGCCCGGGGGCTGGGTGGGATTCAGGTGTGGTTTGATCCAGGGGTTCACAGTAACAGCAGGCTCTGATTTCATTTTTCTGGGCTTCTTTTGGCTCATTTCTGCTCTGTGGGTCAGCTTTGCCCATGGACTCATTTCCTCCTTATAGTTAACAGAGCTATAGTAGTTCAGGGCCCACATCCACTCATGGCACTCTCCACAGGAAAATAAAAATCTCAGATATCCAGCAAAATCCTCGAGATGCATCCCGATTGGACCAGTTCTGGTCATGTACCGCCCACTGAACCATCACCATGGTGGGGACAACTGGAATGTCCTGACAGACTTAGTTTAGGTCACCCTGTGGGGTTAGAGGTGCAGATACGTTTTTAAAGTCAGAGGGATTTTCCAATAAAAATTAGGAGGTTGGGAAAGAGGAAGTAGGGAAAGGTGGAAAGGAAGAAACAACCAAGGGGAGGTCAGTTCGCGGGAGTCGTTAGGGAGGTTTTTGTAGACTCTGCAAACCCATGGCTTGGTGCCTGTAGGCTCCCTAGGGGACAGAGCCCAAACACTGTGTATGAGGAGCAAGTTCAACTCCCCAAATGCACCACAAGCATCCTGGGGTGCGAGTGTATACCCTTATTCCAGGATAGATTCCTGGGAATTCAATTGCCGGGTCAAAGGACTTGCATATTCAAACTTTAATAGATATTGCTACATTACCCTCCTGTATGGTTTCTACCGATTTCTCCTTCCAACAAGATAGGCTACAAAAAGGTCCACTAACCCACCTCTTGTCAACACTAAATATTACCCATCTTTCTAATAATGCTTGCCATCTTGATAGATTTAATTGGAGTTGTTTAAGACTCTAAGGTATGGTGACTGTCCTTTCGTACGCTTTACTAATTATAATTCCTCTTATGTGACTCACCTACTGGAGGCCTTTGTTCTTTCTGAGACTGATTTCTGAAAGCCCTTTGTGGACGAGGAATACAAACCCATTGTCTTATCGTTCGCAAATATTTTCCCCAGCTTGTCCCTTGTGTTTTGACTTCGTATATGGAGCTTTTGTTTGTCCAGAACTTGTCGAATTTTATGTGGTTTTAGTGTATCAGGCTTTTCTGGTTTTCTGCTTTAAAAGGTTTTATCCACTCCAAAATAACAAAATATATATAGAGAGAGAGAAGGGGAAAGAGAGAGAGAGAGAGAGAGAGAGAGAGAGAGAGAGAGCCACCCATGTTTTCTTTTATGACTGTTGTGGTTCCCTTGGAAGTTTATGTTTCTTATCTATCTGGAGTTTATTTTATTATATTATTACATGTGAGGCAGAGATGAGTTTCTGTTTTTCAAACGGGTAAGTGATTAGGACGTAAGATTCTGTGAAACTCCAGAGCCTCTGCCACTTCCCCGGGGCTCTGATTCTGGTTGACATCTTGTTTCCATCGCGTGACTAGAAGGGATTAGAAGGAAAATGGCTGGTGCTTGTCTTCAGGTTCAGGGACAGCTGGGAGAAGGGGATGCCGTCCTCAGACAGCGATGGGAGGAAGGGGCGTGGTGCCCAGAGTAGGGGAGGTGGCCGAGCCCCTGCAGTGAGGAAGCGAGGCAGGCAGAAAAGTGCTCCTCTGGAGAAGAGTTCAGGGAGCAAGAGGAAGGTCCCCATGGGGTCTCCCGCACCCCATACCCCATACCGGGGAGCGCTCTGTACTTTTTACACCCTGTTTCCCAATGTTCCCCCAGAAGTCTGGCCTCACTCGTGTGTGCTCCTTCTGCAAGTATGTGTTGACCGCCCACCCTGAGCCCAGGAAAGGATCCTGGTGTCTGGTCTAGTGATAATGGCCATTCCCGGGAATAACCCTGAAACAGCAAGAATGCTTGTGGGCAATCTGCCCTGATACAGGGGTCAGGAAGTCATTTCTGGAGAGATTTCTTCCAGACATGGCTTTTCAAATTTTGTCCTTTAGGTCTGAAAAAGAAACTCCCTGTGTATTGGAAAAAGGAAGAGGGCTCTACCGTGAGCCGTCATGCCCACCTGTGCTTTCCCTGAGGGGCCGCCCTGGCGGGGTGACCCGCCTCCTTCGGGAGATCAGGAGTGCCCTGAGAGAAGGGCGCCACCAGCAGCAGCCATCCTGGCCCCCAGCACAGGGCCTGGAGGTCAAGGGCTCACAAGCAGGTGGGCCCCGCAGCTTCCACAAGAGCCTGTATACATCTCTGTCCCTACACATCCACGTTGCTCTAGGATCATCTTATAGGTGACCTTGGCCGTTGGGAGGCTCGGATCACGCATCTGGGTGTGGCAGGTGGTCCACGAGAGGCTGAATGAATGAATGAGTCTGTGGTGGTGGAGAGCAGGGAGCGATGCTGCCTGTGGGCCCAGCCTGGCCAAGGAACACGTCGGGGCAGAGGCTCACTGCAGGTAAGAGAGGCCTGAGCGCAGCCTGTGAGGGAACACGGGCCCTACCTCTGCCTCACTGCACACAGGGGTGGCCGAGAAACAGCCAGCACCTCTCTGTCCCATGCCTGTCACCCTCAGTTCCCTGGGTGCGGGACCTCCCACAGGCAGCCCCTCACCATGAAGGGCAGCGGCTCCTCCCTCGGAAGCTTCAGCAACTGCAGGTCTTGCTGGTCACCCTCCTGAATTCCCTGAGCCCTTTCTTGCTGACTCACTGCAGGCCCTGTCCAAGCTTCCTGCCAGCTGGGCCAGCAGAGGCCAAAGGGAAGGAGGGAGGGGCCGAGGCAGCTGCCTCAGGACCCAGCAATGCTCTGCTGGGCGGGAAGGGACTGCAACTTCCCAGTTCCTGCTGCTCTGAGGGGAAATGGACTGTCTAAGGGCCCGCATGGACCCTCCTGTCTCTGACTCAGTTGAAGCCTGGCCTCAGCAACCCCAGTTCGAAGAACAGGGCTCCCCAGCCCCTCCCCGACTCTTGTGTCACAGCACCCCCAACACGCCTGCCCACCATGGCGCATCCCATGGTGACGCAGCCCACGAGGCTGCCTGGGCCCCTGTGCAGTCAAGTGTGTGTTCTCCTGTGCTGGTGAGTGTGGTTGGGTGTGACTGTGGTTGTGTAGAGTGATGTGAACCCGCGTGTGAGCGTGTGACTCAGAATCCCTGTCACACCATCTGTCTGAGTCACACAATCCCTGTGTATCACGCCGTCCAGCCTGTGGTTCTGTGAGGATGGTCAGGCGAGTGTGAATCGCTGCGTGTGGGCATGCGACTTCGGGCGGCTGTCCTGGCCTTGCTCAGCTGTGCTTCTGTGTGATTCTCTGTGGCTGGCTGCGTGCTGCTGAGCGTCTCGGTGTGTTTGCAGGTGGTTGTGTGTGACCGGGGGGGACTTGGTATGGTTCTTCAGCACCACGTGCACATTCTGGGGCACAGGCCCAAGGAGGTAAGGGGTCTGCAGCCCCTAGTCCATGGTGGGTGAGGGACAGGCATGTTTGCTCTCCCCTTTCCTAGGTTCCACCCCTGAGGCACTCATCATGGCTCCCCCTTATGTAAGGAACAGACGGAGCTCCACCCCAGGGTAACCAGTGGGTTTCAGAGTGTCTTCTTGGAAGCCAGGCTGGGGACGCCAGCCCATCTGAGCCCTCCCAGAGCTGGCTCTGGTGCTGACGAGTCTCTGCCCCCAGGCACAGGCCCAGGCTGCCTCCCAGCCCCACAGGGCACAGGTGGTCTCCCAGGCCTGGCCACCTGCTCCCGCCCTCCCCACGCCTAGTCTGGGCGCAGAAGCCTTACAGGTACCCCGGGCCTCTTCCTCGCCCATTCTCCGGTACACGTTTATTTATTCCATGTGTATGTGGAGGGGGTTGTTTATTGCTTTTTTTTTAAATCACTCAGATAGCACCTGCCTGTAAAGGGGTTTCCCACCAACCCTTTGGGAAATGCAGAGGGTCAAATAAGACCCTCCCCCACAGGGGACTTCAAAATGCTCCCAATTTCAGAAGCTCTCACTGCCCAGCCCTTGGGCTGCTGCCTGCACTCTTCTACCTGAGGAGGGTGGGGAGCTTCGTGTCAGACCTGACTTACAGGTGCCCCTGCCCTGCCCCTGGCAGGTGAGCCCACCCAGGCAGGACCCTGGCTCATTGCCAGCACCCCACCCCCACAGCCGAGGCGGCCCCTGCCTCTCTGAAGGGATCCCAGCCCTCATAGCCATGGCTCTGCCCAGAAATGATCCCTCTGGTTTGCCTTCTGCGGCTCAGAGCTGGGCAACAGCTGCCCAGATTTGTGAGCCTCCAGCCACTTCTGCGACTGCCGGGGAAGGACCTCTAGGCTAAGGGTCTCATGCTCATCATCAGCCCCAACAGGCGTGGCAGCAGGGTCGAGGGACAGAAGACACAGTGAGGGCAGGAAGTCAGGCTGCCCTGCAGAGAGGACGGGGCAAAGGTATCACGCTGGCTCCCATGGGCCTGGCAGGGCTGTTGTGAGGCAGGACCCTGGACCAGCAGCTCAAGTACCAGGTTCTGTCTGAACTCTGCCACCAGGAGCTGTGTGACCCAGAGAAGCCACTCACCCTCTCTGAGCTTGCTCACCAACCTAGGAGACTGAAACAGCAGAGGAAATAAATACACAAAGTGAGGAGCCCAGAGACATGAGCAGGTGCTGGATATGACTCTCTATCCTGTGACCTGAGGACAATGGTTGACCCCTTCCCGGGGGGTCTACGGCCCTTCCTGGGGGTCCAAGGCCCTTCCCCAGCCAAGGTGGTCTGTCTCTGAAAGAACCCATGCTTTCTTCCCCATTAGAGGTGGCAGGGTCCCCACACCCAGATCCCACAAAGACCCTGCTCAGAGGAGAACAACAGCAGGAAGGGAAGAAAGCCAGGGGTGGAGGCAGGTGGGCAAACACGGCATCAAGGGCTGGAGGCTCCGGTAGCTGCCAAGATTCTTCCTGCGCCCCCTGACTTGTCCACCCAGCCTGCACCTGCTCCCTCCTTCCCCACCACCCACCTGTGTTCCCTGGGCTTAACGCGATCTGCTGGATGCTGTGGCTCAGCACCAGGAAGCATATGAGCCAAACTCGTCATCCTAAGCCCAATGAGCTAAGCACCAGAGGCTAGAAAAATAAGTACGATACAGGCCTCCCCTTCCAAGAACTTGTAACGACAGCCATCAGCACACCTATTGATTGTGAGTTAATACCAGATGGCAAACTCAACTGTCTTTATTGTCCAGACAGTTGATGCAAATGGCTGAACCAGCCCAGCGGAAGCCAACAGGACATGGTGGGGGCTGGGAACCAACTGTGGACCAACATTTCCTGGTTCAAAGTGGGTCAGAGAACACACAGCTGCTTCTAGCTGCCTTCTCTGACACGTTCTGAATTCCTAAGTGCCAGGCATGGTGTGAAATGCGTCTGAGCATTCTTTCAGTTAACTCTCTCAAAAATCCTATCAGAGAGAGATAGTATCGTAAGAGACAGACCAGACGTCAAGGTGACCACACAGTCCTGGTGTCCTCGAATTTCTGTCTTTGCATCATCCCCTCCCCTCAGGGGTGGCCAGGACCTGTGACTTGTTTCTAACGAATAGAATAACCAGTGTGCCGACATCTAGTCCACAGGGGCCAAGGCAGTAGGCCGTTACTCCCAGGACTGCGTTATGTTACGAGGACCCGGGTCTCGCCGGGAGCCTGGTGCAGATACTTCCTCTCCTGCTGATGCTGAAGAAGTGAACTGCCATGTTCAGAGAGGGCCTGGTGGCCGGGAACCGTGGGAGGCCTCCAGGACCTGAGAGCGGCCCCCAGCCCCAATGACCAACAGGATTTCAGCCCTACAACCCTGGGCGATGAATTCTGCCCACGACCTGCATAAGTGCAGAAGTAGTTCTGTCTCCACCAGAGCCGGCGGATGGGAGCCCAGCCCTGCCCAACGCCCTGCTGAGGGCCCCGCTGAGCTGTGGCCAGAGTCCCGACCCACAGATACTGCGGGCAGCCAATGTGTGCTGTTTGAATTTGCTGAGTTTATGATAACGTATTATGAAGCAATGGAGAGCTAAAAGCATTGTCCCCACCTGGCAGCTGAGGGACATAAGGCCCAGAGACCAATCTGTCACATGATTAGTCCGAGGCACAGCAGGGACCAGAACCCAGCTGTGTTCTCTCCAGGACCCAGCCTGCCTGAGGCACAAGGGAATAACCTGCACAGTATGGACTGAAGGACCATTTTTCCATTTCAGTTCAACAATGTGTTGCCCACCTACCACACACCCAGCACTGGGCCAGGTGCTGGGGACACAGCTGTGGGCAGCGCCGACCTGTTTGGGGCAACGGAGGGGGCAGCAAAGGGTGTGGGTGATGGACAAGGGATGTCAGGGTAAGAAGAGTCACCAAAAAAGTCAGGAGGCATGGGATGGGATGGGAGCATGGGGTGGGCAGCCAGCCTAGGCCAAGGGCCAGGGGCAGTCTCCAGGAGGAAGTGACACACGGGTCCCTCGGGGCGGGCCTGATGGGGAGTCAACCTGTCTGCATTGCAAGCATGCAAGTTCTCTGGCCAAGAGTCCCCAGGAAAAAGGAGTCCCCAAGCAACATGAAATCACCTGGTTTCTGTGCACTGGCTTCCAAGACACGTAACAAGGACCCAGGGCCTCTGTGACTGTCCTGTGGCACCCAAGACCTTGGAGCGCCACTTCCTGGATGCATGGTGGATGGATGGAGTAGGGGCGGGAGTTGCTCAACTGTGACACCCATCCCTACACATCCCCAGACATCTGGCAGGGGAAGAGGTGCAGGTGAGGGCGGCAGGCAGAGCAGGCAGAGGAGGGGTGAGGGGGGATGGGCAGAGCCGGAGAGAAGAGCGGGAATTAGGAAGGAGACCCCCCCCACAGCACAGCCCCACTTCAGTCCGTGATGACTCAGCAGGCCCAGGGGTCCTCGCTGATGAGCTGGCAGAGTCCCAGAGGAAGCAGACAGCACATTCCATAGATTTTTCCCTTAAATTTTCTTTCTCGATTACAGTTGACATGCAATATTATTTTGTATTAGTTTCAGGTGCATAGCCCAGTGGTTAGACAGTCATGTACTTTACAAAGTGGTTCCTCTCATCATTCAAGTTCCCCCCTGGCACCGTACGTGGTATGACAATGTTATCGCCTACATTCCCTGGGCTGCACTTACATCTCCAGGACTGTCTTGTGAGGGTCGATCTGTGCTTCTCGATCCCTTTACCTCTTTTTCACCCAGCCCCCCAACTCCCCTCCTTTCTGGCAGCCGTCAGTCTGTTCTCTGTGTCTGTGAGTCTCTGTTTTGTTTATTCGTTTATCTTGCTCTTCAGATTCCACATTTAAGTGAAATCATATGGTTTTAAAGAGATTCTCTTCCAAGGGAAGGGCAGGGCCTCGGAAAGGGTGCAGGAACCAGCCCACAGCCAGCGATGCAGCCAGACCCCGACAACCCCATAGCGGGCGTCTGCCTCCTGGGGCTCCCCGCAGGCCAGTCTGCCAGAACGCACGGCAGGGTGCGGAAGTTAGGGAGAAGCCCTGGAAAGAACAGGCCTAATCGCAGCTCCAGCAGCTGGGACTCTGGACACTCACACTTCCTGGACCTCAGTTTCCTTTTCTGTAAAAGAGGTACGTACGGTGGGCGTGTCCACGCTGATCTGAATTTGAAACACGATCCTGCATTTGAGGGTACCAGCTCAGAGCTCCACATGCAGGCTGGCTGCCAGCACTTGGTTTCTAAGAGTCATCAATGAGAACTCAATATCGGGGCCACTGAGATGCCAGACGCCAGTCCAGAAACCCCGGCCCTCTGAACGATGCTCACTCAGCAGGCCTTGGAGCCCCCTCCAGGACTGGAACCCAGAGACGCTGCCCCAACCTCATCTCTGCAGGACCTGAGGGACACACACACACACACACACACACACACACACACACACACACACACAGAGCCTGCAGCCTCTTAGTCTCTCTCTGGAGAAAAACAGCCTGGGCCCAGAACCACGGGCCCACCTGGGAGGAAACTGCAGCACTGGTCACCCACCAGCGTGGAAACCCTCCCAGGCGCTCGATGCATAGCATTCAGGTGGGCCCCTGGGAGCCACAGGCAGGGAGCACACCACCCCGCAGGGCTCCCAGGGCAGCCGCGTGGCCTGGCGACCAGAAAGTAGCTGCCTGCTTCTGATGCCCACTGGCCTAGAGTTGGACCAGCACAGGCCCTGCTGGGGAGAGCCACCACCCACCCCTGCCTGCCTGTGACTCCAGTGCCCTAACAAAGAGCCCTGGTGACAACCGCAGGCCTCTGCCCTTTGTTTCTTTACTACCACATCTCAAGTCACAGGAAGAGGGGTTTTCAAAGCATCAAAGCCAGGCATGGACTGAGGTCAGGTTTTTCAAAAGAGAGGAAACCAAAATGGATCAAAGGAGTGCGGGGTGCAACAGATTAAGGTCCTGTGGGGGTTGGGGGGGAAGGGTGTGAATTTGTGAGGTGGAGGCCGGCTACCCACCCAGCTCCCTAGGGCCCAGAGCTGAGGTGGGGGGTACGCTCAATCTCCCTCAGCCAGAGGCAGGGCTACCCCAACTGCCACTGAGCTTGAGACCCTACTATGCAAGGACCAAGCACAGGGGAACAGGGGTCACGTGGAGGAGCACGGCCCTGCCCAGCGCCCGCTCCTGGCCGGCCCTCCTCCAGCTCCTCTGCCCAGGGAGGCCCTCTGGAGCTTGGGGAACTGCCTCCCTCTCTCCCGCATGGCGGCCGGCCGGCCGACCCAAGCCCATGCCAGCTCTCGCCTGCGTCCCATCCAGCCTCCGAGCCGCACAGGCAAACTTCCTTCTTCCCAGTCACACGTCTCTCGTGTTGTCACATCTCAGGTGCATCCGAGCACTCACAGGGGGACTCTTCGGTCTCCAGACCCCCCCACGGCGCTGTGATGGCACTGACCGTGCTGCCCACGGCCTGCCGGCCTGTCCACTGCTGTGTCAGGGCGGTAGTGTTGCTTGTTTTCCTGCCCTTAACGTTCCTTCCATTCTGTCTTTCTGGCTGCCTTTTCATGCATGTTATCTTGTTATAGGGAATGAATTCTTCCTTTTAAAAATTTGTTTTTCAGTGGTGAAATGCTTCAAATATTTGGAGAAGCCCTAGTGAAGTACAGGATGGGCAGCCTGGTATCTACCACCCCGCTTTATCCACCCTTCCAAGCTGCCAAGCTGCCAAGTATATGCTCTTTACTATCTGTTGTGGTCAAAGACACTCACACATTAATCATTTCTATTTCTTTTAGAGTCCTGACATTATACATACAGTGACAGGGCCCTGGGACCTCCCTCCTGCTCCTGTCCCCGCTTCCCCGGAGGGAACCACTACCCTGAATTCGATTCTCCTGTACAAGTGACACGTGTTTTACCGTGGAAAATCCACACGGTGCCAACGGGCTTGAAGCATAAAACAAAGACCCCACCATACCCCTTCCGACCTAAAATCCCCTCCCCCTGAAGTAGCCGCCGTGAAAACTGTCTGCGAACCTTTCCAGGTATTTTTCATAAAAAATAAAATAAAATAAGCGTCGGAATTCTATGAGCTTGTGTTCTTTCCGAACACAAATGAATTTGCACTGTGCATACCATTCTCCAGTGTGCCTTTCATTTCCACTCACTGCTGGGCCCTGGACTGTTTTCCCCGTGATGACTACTAAACCTCGTGTACTCTTTTTAACAGCTGCATGTAATTCCACTTTACGTGACAGTTTCCCAGGAATGGGCATTTAGGTGGTTTCCAACTTAGCTCTTCTAAACAAGCCTGCACGGAGCGCTCTTGACAAATGGTCTCCCTCACTTGTGGGAGTTCTGTACACCTGTAGAATTAATACCTACCAGTGGAATTTCTGGATAAAAGGGGACTGAATACTGGATGTCTTGAAAGAGATTGCTAAATCCGCCTGCTAAAATGATCAGTTTAAACACCGACCAACAGCACGTGAGAGTCCCCATCTCCCACAGCCTCAGAAATGCATCTCTTGGTACCGTGATCAGCCTCTTGCTTATTTCCCTGAACTGCTGCTTTTATCTCTGTCCCCTAGCATTTTGTGGGTTTCTTTTTTTTTTTCCTTAACAGTTGAGTCTTTAATCCATCTGGAATTAATTTTAGATGGAGTGAGATAGCCACTCTTTTCAACCAACATGTACCGGTGTTCCTACTCTGTACGTGGACTAAGCTCAGTACCCAGATAAAGGAACAGCAGATTTCTCCCCGCTCTAACAGGCTGCAGCTACCTGATTTTTGCCTCCACCCGCTCTCAGAACTCGCTCACCTCAAGGCTGCGGCAGACTAATGGAACATCCTTAAAGGACACAGCTGTTCTGCAAGCATCAGTGAGTCATCCCAGTGGCTGCCTTCCCTGGAACTTTGGTTTTCCCCACATGTGGGAAGAGGGATACACACGTATCTGGTAGCCAGAAGAGTGGACCATGACAGACTGCAAACGATCCACCCAAACCCATCTCCATCTTCCACTGTAAGAGAGCTGAAGCCGGCCACATGGCTGCCTAACTAGGGACAGTGTTGCCCAGCCCCTGGGCATTTAGATGGGGTCATGTGAGTCTTCTCACTAGGGAAACGTGAGTGAGACTGGCATGAGCTCCTCCATCTATAATCATTTTAAAATGTGAGCCCTGCCTGGTGTGGCTCAGTGGGTTGAGCGCCGGCCTGTGAACCAAAGGGTCGTCGGTTCGATTCCCAGTCAGGGCACGTGCCTGGGTTGCGGGCTGGGTCCCCAGAAGGGGGAATGTGAGAAGCAACCACACAATGATGTTTCTCTCCTTCTCTTTCTCCCTCCGTTCCCCTCTCTATAAAAATAAATGAATAAAATCATTTAAAAAATAAATAAAACATGACACAATTCTTCAAACCCCTTCTTGTCAGGAGGTAGGTGTCTATGATCCTCTCCTTGAACACAGGCAGTCTTCAACCAAGGACAAAGTGGGAAGAAAGGTGACTTCTGGAAAAAAGGCTATTTGCTTCCACCTTGTTCTCTGAGAATACTTGCTCTTGAGGCTCTGAGCTTCCTTAAAAGAAGTCTAGTCCCCTGAGGGCACAGGTGCTAGAGGTCATGTGTTGGTGTCCCCAGTACAGGCCCAGTAGGCCCGGTCTCCCGGCCACGCACCAGTGAGCAAAGGTGCCACTACATGATTCAGCCCTGACTGTCACTTACCCTGTTGTCTGAGTCTTCCCATCTGAGGCCCCAGATGTTGGAGAGATAAGCAATCCTCCCTACGTTCTCTCTGAATACCCCAGCATTCCTCCCAGACCCACAGAATCTGTGAGGACAGAATAGTTGGTGTTTTATATAGCACTAACTCTGGGGGTAGCTTGTTACTCAGTAATAAATACCAGGAATCCAACCAAGACCTAGAACACTCTTCTCCCTCCCTTCTGATGCCAACCCAGAGGCGGCAATGACCCAGCCTCAACTCTGCAGGCGAGGACTCCCAGAAGAGGATGGAGCCCCGGGATGGAAGGACGGCGGGTCCCCGCAGGAGTGCGTGGAGCACAGGTGCCAGCTGCTAAGAAACACACGCCTCAAGGATTACGTGAGAGAGGAACAAAGGTCTGTATTTCAAACAAACAAAATGGAGACACAGCAGTGAGCCAGGCAGACACGGTCCCTTTGACTGGGGAGGCGTCCCCACAACAGGTCCAGTCCCCCAGATTATGCAACGGGTTGTCCGATGACAGCTGTCATCAGTTCTAAGCAGAGAAAGATGGGGAGCTCTGAACCCACTCCACAGGCTCTCTGACCCAGTGTGGGTGGACATGGAAGGAAAAAAGCTTTCAAGACTGCAGGGCTGAGTAGAAATTAAGTAGGATGGTAGAGAGGGAGGTGAAGAAGAATGTTCTGGCACCGGAAGTGGGTAGAACATGTTCAAAAGCTCTGAGTCAGGAAGGAAATGGTGAGTTTGAGGGGGGAAACAAGTGGGCCTTGTGGGTCAGGCTAAAGATTTCAGAAATGGTCTCCAAGAAATGGGAATTCATGGGATGGCTCCAGGAGAGTGAGCAGATCTGGTTACTCTCTGGAAGCTGTGTGGGGCAGGAAGACCCCCAGACAGCTGAGGGAGATCCCATCTGTAGTGAGGGATGTGGAGATCAAGAGAAGTAGTTAAGTTGGAGAGAGATTGGGGAGGTGGTTGATAGGATTTGGGGGTGAGGAAAAGTTGCTGAGAGAGAGGAGTTGAGGATGAAACACCAGTGAGAAGATGTCTGGTCTATAAGCAAATTAGAATGCCACGGCCAAAGGAAACCTAGACACAGTCAAGTTCAAAGGCAGCTAGCTCAGAGCAGGAGGAAGGGGATTGGATTTGAGCAAGTCACATTTCATATCTTTATACCCTGGTCTATAATACGAAAACAGACCTCGTCTACCTCACGGCTTTAAGCATAAGGGAAATGGCTGCTTCGTTCGCCCCTGAACACCGCGTGAGTGGCACCTACGGCTCACAGTAAATATGACTAACACATGCAGCGCGCTCTGTGCTCATGGCGGTGCCAAGGGACGCAGGGAGCAGGGGAAGGAGAGAGGAGGAAGAGAGACATTTTTAGGTAGGATGTTCAAGGTACATGCTCCTGAGCAGGGCAATTAAGTTTCTATGGGATCTAAGGGGTCTCTGCTTTAGGAAAGAAAAAAAGACACATAAAAATATCTTATTTTTTCGAATTTCACACACAAAAAATATGTGGCCGTATGAATAGATTTTTAGGGCTAGGGCTGGCACAGGTGTGAGGGTACACAGAACATATGTGTTCAAGAGTTTCTATGTCTAGCCCTGGCTGGTGTGGCTCAATGGATTGAGCACTGGCCTGCAAACCATAAGGGTCACTGGTTCAAATCCCAGTCAGGACCCATGCTTGGATTGCAGGCCAGGTCCCCAGTGCGGGGGACGCAGGAGAGGCAGCCACACATTGGTGTTTCCCCTCCCTCTCTTTCTCCCTCCCTTCCCCTCTCCCTAAAAATAAGTGAAATCTTTTTTTTTTTTTTAAAGTTTCTAAGTCCAGCTCTGCTCATGAGTAATAGGGCTGTGGAAAGGGCGAGTGTGACTGTGGGTGCCACAAAAAGAACCTGTTTTCTGTGACTTGGAAAGTCACTGAAAAGTCACTCAGTTACTCTGACCCTCAACTTCCTGATCTGTACATGGGGAGAACAGTATGTCCTTATAAGGTTTTAAAGAGTCAATAGGGGGATGTAAGTGAAGTTTCTGGCTCACAGAAATAAGTGATCGCTATTGTTTTAATTGTTATTCCTACCCACACAGGCTGTGGGCAATGGTCTCAGCATTGGGGAGGTTCCCGTGTTGCCTGTGAGCACGGCTCAGGTCTCCAGGCTCGGGGCTCCAGGACGCACACCCTGTGCATGGCCTTTGACCTGTGTGTGGTCTGTGGCAATGGCCCTCATGTGCTGCCCTCTGGAGCACAACCCGGAGATCACACAACAGGGAAGACCCAGCTGCCCCGACAGGCCTGGCTGTGTGAACGGGACAAGCAGAAGAGTGGAGGCGGGTGGAGGGTGGGCACACAGCCAATGTGGTGTCCCTCACGTGACTATTCCAGTCGCCCCCAGACACTTCTCTCTCCTGTGTGCAGTGGCAATTATTTGTTTTTGTTTTTCCTTGAGAGAGAGGAAAAAGAGGGAGGGAAATATGAGAGATCAGTTACCTCTCATATGCACCCGGGCATGCGCCTTGACCAGGAAGTGATCTGGCGGCCCTTCACCTTTCCCTCTTCGGGGTGATGCCCAACCCACTGAGCCACATCGATCAGGGCTACCATGGTCACTCTTAAGGAAAAACTGATTGTTGCAGAAGAAAAGGTAACAGTTCCAAACAAGAAGATTACGTTAAAGGCCCTGGACAAGTTGACGTGGTGTGTGCCATCAGCATTCAGAAAGTCCCTGCTTGATGAACTTGCCCTTGCAGGTGTTTTGGAAGATCAACCCAAAGGAGAAATGGTGCACCTACAGCAGGGGAGCTTACTTCCTCAGATCATCGAGTACAGTCCTGATTGCATCATAACTGGGGTTTCCAACCCCACAGATACTCTCACATGTTCCCTAGAAACTTAGTGATTACCCAAGCACCGTGTCATGGAAAGTGGGTGTGCTTGGGAATCTGCTCGGTTTCACTGTTTTCAGTAAAAGGCGAGAGATTTCTACGATCTGAAGAGGAACCAGGGTATAAATTTCATTGTTTGATAACCGAGAAACTTGGCATTCATCCCAGCAGCTGCCGTGGATGGATTTGGGGAGAGCATGGCTTCTCAAGTGTGGCTGTGTGGAGCGCGACATGCGCGGCCAGTGTTCTTCTCTGGGAACCGAATCCAGACGTGGGAATGGAAATGAGCGTGAGAATGGGGAGGAAGGGCATCAGGAGGTGGTTGAAAGTGTCCATGAAGTCAAGTCATCAGGCTACAAGGATACCCCAGCGAGGCTACTGGATGAAGTGTGACCAATCTCACTGAATCCATGTTGAAAATCTCTCCAGGATTCCAGGGGTGTCAGCAGTGGTGAAGGGGGTGCATGGCATTGAGAACGCACTCTTCCCGAGCCTTCCGTGCATTCCAAGTCTCAGGGGTCAAGGAACCGGTGTTACCTGCCAGCAGCTGGGGGCTGGTGAGAAGTGCAGATGCCCTGTGGGATATCCAGAAAGACCTAGAGCATCCCATGACCTCTGGGTTCTAGGCTGTAGAAATTCAAAACCTCCAAGTGTTTAACCATGAGCCTTTAGTTTCATCGATGTACATGGATCACAATTTGCTTTTATCTTCCTAGATGCGTGAGTTAGGGCTCACAGATTCAAAGCCCAGCCTCGGTTTAATGCTTGCAATATGAGCCCTTGAACAAATAAAATTAACTATTGGAGCCCTGGCTGGGGTGGCTCAGTAGACTGAGCTCAAGCCTCAGGGTCACCGGTTCAATTCCCGGTCAGAGCACATGCCTGGATTGTGGGCCAGGTCCCCAGTAGGAGGCGTGCGAGAGGCAACCAATCATGTTTCTCTCCCTCTCTCTCTCCCTTCTCCTCTCTTTAAAAAAGTAAATAAATAAAAATTTTTAAAGAAACATTTTTAAAAACTATGGGAGAGAGACAGAGAAAGAGGAGGTGGGGGGCCCAGCCACATTCCACTCCTGCCCCTGCAGGCCTGTGAGCCTAGCCAGGGACTTCACCTAACCCTGCCGCGCAGGCTGGGGAGCACGCAGGACTCAGGCGTGCACAGAGCATGAGGTCACTGTTCCTGCCTTCTTTCTCTTCCCTATCACACCCGCACACACGTCCGGACCCTGGACCAAGTTGGAGCCCAGGCTTGCTGGGCTCAGGCACCAGCTGACTGAGAGTTCTCCCAGGTCCTCAGGGTGTGGCTGCCACCGTAAACGCTCCGCAGGCAGGGCTGGCCCGTGGTGGGTGCCAGTGACGTCCGAGGACCTACAACGATTAACCCTGCAATCAGAGGGTGCTCCAACTCAGCTGCTGTGGGTTGGTTTGCCCACGAGTCACAGTCATCATCTTCTGGGAGTGTCCCTGGGCCGTTAGCCCTCAGAGTTCTGTTGCTAAGAGATTATGAACCAAATGGTGTTTAAAAAAAAAAAAAAAGCCCACTACAAAACATTCTACAATAGAACCATAAAAACAGTCCAAACGGAACGAATGTACTATTATTGATAACTCCTTATGAACAGCAGAGGAAGCGGGTGCCTGGGAGGCAGCCTGGCCCTCACATCCTATGAAAATCACGGGTTCTGAATATGAGGAAACAGGCTCAGTGATTCAACTGTGAGGGGACATTATATAATGTCCCCCTGACTCCAACAGTTCTCCCATCGACCACGATGGACTCGTCGGGGACCTGTCATCTGCCTCTTCCGTGCATGCGTGTGACCGTCTCAGCCTCGTCTGGCTGCAGGCAGTCAAACAGAGTGGTAACCACCTCTGGCTGGCACAATGCCTATGGGCCGCAATTGATCGGGTGTCTTAACACAGCTGTTTGCAGCCACCTCTGTTGCTGGGGCAACAGGAATCTGTCACCTGACAAAAGCCCAAGACAGAGCCAGACAGCTGCCATCAACAGAAAAGTCAGCAAACAGGACAGTTGCAAAATACTGGGTGTCGGCCGAGCACCTTGAACAGCCCTGCCCATGGCCTTTTCCTGGGAATACGCGGCTATTCTGCTCTGTGTCCCCACCAAAGGCTCCTGGGCCACAGGCAGATGGATCAATGCAAAGGAGCTGTCATCCGTCGGGAAGGAAATCCTGACAGATGACGCCTCCGCCTCTCACCCTCCAGGGCAGCTGTGTGGTGCCAGCCTGGCACTCCCTGCCTCCTGTCCCTCTCTGTCCCCCACCAGCCCCGTCTGCTTTCTCCATGAGTAAGTGATGGAGGGCAGTGTTCCCGTCTCTCGCTTTACAGTGAGGGAGCTGAGATTGAAAGGCGAAGTCAAGTGTCAAGATCACACAGCGAGTAAGTCAGGAGGCAAGCACGTGCTTCCAGCCCCAAATCCCAGGATCTCTGTGGCTCACAGACCCCAGCAGCCTGCAGTGTGTAGCGCAGGAAACCGCCGGGTGTCGCAAGGGCTCCCAGAAAGGGGTCACTGTTTCCACAGGCCAACCTTGGTGACTCTCGGTCACTGTGTGCTCCCAGGGGACGAGGGCAAAGCCACAGGCACTCGGGCTTCCCCTCCCTTCCTCCTCCAAGGGCAGAAGAAGGTGTCATGGACCAAACAGACTGTTAGGGCCCCAGCCCTGGGAGGCTTCTTCTGCACTCACCACCGTTATCTGCTACGATGCCATTTCCTTTCTGAAAAGTAGGACGAATCTAGTCCTGTGTACTTGACAGGGTTAGATGCGTGCGAGTACACAGTGAGGGGTTAGCAGGGTGTGTGGGAGACACACGGATCATTGCTAAGAGCAGCAGCCGCCGCAGTTACAACAATATTGTCGTTTTCACCATCACCATCCACTTCCGCTCGGGCCCCGGGGTGCCTAGTGGGCAGGAGGCTGGTGCCAATGCTGGTGCCATTGTCGTCCCCGGTGGTGAATGGCCCGAGCCATGAGGGCAATCTGGTGGTCAAGGGACACGTTTCCCAGGATTCCTGGTGATAGATCCTTAATTGTTTTAGAAATCGGGCTCAGAGGACGGAGAAGCAGCCCCATGCGTTTCTGTGCCTGTCTAAACACATGTGCTTCCAATTGGCTCTCACCGGAATTCCCCGGGGCCCAGCCCTGTCTGCTGCCCAGTGCCCCCGCATGCCTTCAGGCTGGGCTCCTGCCCTCTGCCCAGCCTGCAGGGCTCGGCAGCAGGCTGCTTCTTTCCCACCATTTATCAGCCCCTTCCCTGGAATGGGAAAGAGCGCGGGGCCCCTCCCAAGCCCGTCTGGCTGTGCTGCTCTGCAGTCTGGAAACACCGAGTAGAGAGAGGGGCTAAAGGAGAGCTGGGGGCGCGGAGCTGAGGGCCGGAGGGGGCGGGTTGTTGTGAATTCACCAGTCCAGCCAGTTGGCACCCACCCCCAACTCTGCGGCTCCAGTTATCCTGTGGGGTCAGGACGCTGTTTCTGCCTAGTCATCCTTTCTTGCCCAGAGGGATCCTGGCCCAGAGCCACATTCCTAGTAGGGTCTGAGTGCCACAAAGCAAGGGAACGTCCTTTCTCACCAGCCTCCAGGTCCCCAGCCCCACACACAGGCCGGTCTCTCGGCAGCCTCTGCCAGCAGCCAGCGCTCTCCTCTTAGGCTGTGCATCCCACCCCCGACCCCCCACCCTCCTACAGCTCTGGCCCACCCTAGCCCCTGAGCTCCAAAGAACATTCCACGGGACAAGCCAGCGTGCCAGTGCCAGAGGGAAGGGAGGAGAAGCTGTGTTTAGGAGAAGGGACAAGGGGGATTAAGGAACTATTTACAGTTTTTGCCTCTCTACTTGGCAGCCCTCCTGCCAGCGGGGGTCCAGCAGGCCCACTGGGAGGAGCCTGTTGTCCCAGGACAGGCCTGGGCAGGGACCAGATCTCAAGCCAGGGAGGAGAGGAGGCGGTCTGGGAGGACTCAGCCCTGGGCCCACACTGCCCCCCGCCCAGCAACTCCAGCCTCCCTTTGTTGTGCAAACCTCCCTGCCCTCGGCAAGCAAGCTGGCCATGTCTCCTACAAAGCTCACGTCTCAGGAACGTGATTCGAGTACCTACTACATGTCCAACACCGTGCAGGCACTGGCCCCTCAGCAGTGGACCAGGCAGATGTGACCCCGTCCCTGATGTCTCCCCATCCTTTCCAGGCCCACCATTCTGGCCTCCTCGCGCGATCGCCTTGAAGATCACTTGGCTCCCCACTCCTGGCTGTGTGACCTTGAGCAGGTTACTTTACCTCTCTGGGCCTCCATTGCTTTGTCCACTAAATAAAGACAAGCTAGCACCTACTTCATAGGGATGTTAAGAAGGGTGAATGAGTTAGTAACACATGTGGAACGTTTAGAACAGTTCCTGGCACGAGGAGCTCAGTGTGTGTGTGTGTGTGTGTGTGTGTGTGTGTGTGTGTGTTCTTGATTGTGCGTTTACTCAGGCTCTTCTCTACCTGGGATGCCTTTCCCCTTTTCTGTGGGCACCTGGAAGTTCAGCCTAGGCAGAGTTTCCAGAAGGGAAGACTAGGGTGTCAGACCCAAGGTCAGGCCATGATCCCACAAAGGTCACCAGCCCTGGCCAGAGCCTTGTCTTATTTGCCAAGCGTGTTACACATCCCTGAGTGAGAGAGGAGGGAGGGGGCTCAGGGAGGTGCCACGGCCCGGGCTCACAGCTCTAAGCAGCGTTGGCTCTGACAGTGGAGCCTGGGCCTTCTGGCTGTGGGTAGCCTGTCCCTGCCCCATCTCTCCATGCTAGTCCCTGGGAGCCTTCAGACAACCTGAGACCATCTCAAAGCTCTCCCACAGCTTAGCGCCCAGGGAATGGGCCTTCCTGAGCCTCAGGACAGGGGGCACCAGCCTGACAGAGCCCTGAGGAGGCCCCTGCGGGAGGAGCCCGGCCCAGGAAACTCTGAGCAGTGCCGGCAGACCACAGGGCCCCAGGCTTCCTGCCCTCTCCACACAGGCTGCCCTGCCTACGTCACTGGGTTTGTGAAACCCTGTTGGGAGGGCGGTGGGAACTCAAGGGGCCCCAGGGTTTACTGTCTGTGGTCACCCTGTTCCTTCGCAGTCCAGGAGAAGGTGGCTTTCTACAGACCACCATCCACACTGTAATTGGACCCAGCTGCTAGGGAGCTGGGCACCTGATGGTGGGCCAGGCATCTGGGCCCCAGGCCTCCAGACCCCATCCTGAAGGCCTGTATCTCCTGAGCTCCCACAGATGCAGAGACTCCCTGCACACAGCAGGGACCTGGGGGAAGGACTTTGGCATGAGAGATAACAGGAGCCATAAAGCCCAGCTCATAGCTTTGCTAGCTGTGTGACTTGGGGCAAGCCGGGTAACCGCTCTTCTGTGCCTCAGTTTCCTCACGAGTAAAACGATGATAAAGAGCACCTACCCTGTTGCAGTTACATAGAATAATGTCTATGGAAGCAGCTGGCGCGCAGTGAGCTCCCCATGGATAGAAGCTGCTGCTCTGGCGACCGCTCGGAGCGGCCAGAGGAAACTGGGGCTCTATCCTATTGCTGCGTTTCTTCGAGTTTGCAGTCTCAGTTAAAACCACCCAGAACCAATCCATTCCACTGGACGGGAGGCGATGCGTCCCTCTGGAAGCTTCCTCTCCCTTTGAACTGCCCAGGAACCCCACATCTTCCATGCTCCCCAAGAGGGAGGCAGAAAGCCCGACTTGTGGCCCAGGCCAGGAGAGCTGGCACTCCAAGCAGCGCCACTGCTGCCAGCACTGTGCCCACCAGTCAGAAAGAGGAGGCTCTTCCCGTGCCCCCCCCGGAACCCCCCAAGGCCACAGTCAGGGGGCACTGAGAGTACAGCCCCCAGGGTCACTACCTGCACGACACCTTCTTCATGCCTCTATGTGGCCACACTCGGGGCCAAGTCCCTTCTCCTTCCCTGGGATCCTCGCTTCTGCCTTGCAGACCTTTAGCCACGAACAATCTCGTCCGTCCCATGTCTGAAAGTCCCCAAAAGGCTGCACACATCAGCCACCCCCAGCTCCTGCCCTGGACAGGTTGCCTCACCATGGTGCTGAGTTACCTGCCCCCAGGCCACCAAGGTAACTCCCAGGCAGACCAGAGAGGTACCCAGGGGGGCATCTTCCTGTATTTTTGTCTCAGTCACCAGATCGCAGGGAGGAGGCAGAGCTGAGGCCAGGGAGCAGTGGAGGCTTCTTCTCTTCCTGCTCCAGGAGCACCAGATGTGAGCATCTGGAACAGGGGCCAAGGAGGTTGCATTCCAGTCCCCCATGTCTAGCCCCAGAGCCGGAGCCCCACCAAGATGACCATCTGGCTCAGTGGATGCTTGTTGACCAACTGACTGAGAGCCAAAAGACCAGTCTGTGGGAGGGGACCTAGCAGGGATAGCGGGTTGCACAGAGGAGGGGAAATGGCCCAGGAACCAGGGCAGTGGGGAAAGCGATGGGGTCTGCGGGAGGGGTGGGCAGCCTTGTGGGAGCAGAAGAGAGAGGGTGCATTTCCAGGGCGGCCTGAGAGCAAGGAGCAGTCACGGTGGTGCCAGGGAGGCCTCTCCGGGAGAACCTTGGGCGCACAGTGGGCCTGCAGAGCATAGTGCCTGGCCCTAGCAGAGTCGCAGCCAGACAGGGGAGGGGGCAGGAAAGGCTCCCCAAGGATGATTCAGAGACAACCATCAAATTCATAACTCCCCTCTGAGAAGGGAGCCCTGAGTGTAGTTGAAAAGCAAGCTCAGGCTGCCCGAGAGAGGGCTCCCACCACCTAGTGGCTGCTTCTCCATCCTCGGTGTCCAGCTCGGCACCCTGTGCTGAGACACCGGCCTCCGGGCGCCTCTGGGGCTCTGGCAGCTGGGAACAGACCTGGGAGCCCTCAGGAGCAATGGGCACAGGGCACATCTGACTATCTGACAGGGACAGGAGCCGCAGCCAGGGCCCCCTGCAGAGGACCATGGGGATCATGGTCTTCAGATCCCGGGAACCTTTTCAAACCCCAGTGCTGACTGCCACCTACCAGCTGTGTAACCAAGTCCCCTCGCTACACCCCTGTCCTGCACCTAGCCACTAGAACAGAACTTCTCATGAAGCTGCTTGTCAGATTCAGTGGGAGGTTATAAAGAGCACAGCACAGAGGACAATGGTGACCCTGTTTACGGCTGTGCTGGTACAGGTGTGCCCAGGACCAGGCAAGGGTGACAGAGACCCCTCCCAGCCTTGTGCCTTCCAAGCACCTACTGGATACCTCTCCCTCACCCAGCCGGGGCTGCAGGCTGGGTCTTGGCCTGGGAGCACAGGAGGCTTCTCACCGTGGCCGGGAGATTGCTGGGTTGGGGGTGTGGGCAGCCACAGTGACCATCTCTCTGCAGGACGGATGCGGCTTTGCTGACAGAGAGTCTGCGGCCTGGACATGCCAGTGGTGCAGGTCTGAGGTCAGCAGTGGGGAGCCGGGCCCACCGCGGCCTCACCGCCCCAGGCAGGGCCCCACCGGGAAAGGCATCTGCTTTCAATCAGCTGCCCCTTGGCCCAGGAAGGGGGCGGGGCAGGGAAGGGGCTGAGACCTCCCCCCCAGGCCCGATTTCTCCCCACACGGGTAGACAGACAAAGAGAAAAGGCCTGGAAACTGAGGTTTGCTGTTGGTAGGTTCCTTTGCTAGAGCCCCTTTGCCAGGCCATGCCTAATCCAGCCTGGTCAGTCCCCACTGGCCCCCACACCTATTCCACACTCCAGGGGGCCCTGCATCTGGGCGTCCCTTCCCTGCCCTCCACATAGAGGACACCCCATTCTTCAGCTTAAACCCCATTTCCTCAGGGACACCTGCCCGACAGGCCTTGTAGGGAGGGCACAAGTCACCTGGGCTTCTGGACAGGGTGGGGCAAAAGTAGGTTTACAGTTGCGAGTGCGTGAAACAGTTCATTCTTGTGCTGCTATTCATTAGTTCCTGTATTGGCTTCCACACACACAACTGCAAACCTGCTTTCTCCCGCCCTGTACTTATGTAGGCCCAGTTTTCACACTTCCCATATTCACTTATGCCTCTGAGCTCTTGCACAAGGGGGAGGTCCGCCTGCAGTGACTGTCCCCATCACGGGGACTGTGCTGATGCCCATCTGTCTTTGGTGTAAATTCAAGGCCACCGTGGCTGTCCATCCCAGCCCTCTGCTCCCTAGGGCCTGAGCGCCCATGACTGCCAAAGCCATCACCCTGCTCCCCGCATTGCCCCATTGGGCGGCCACCCGGGGGCCATGGGAACCACAGGCCCCTGCCTGGACCTGGAGCACAGGGTATATGAGCCCAGCTCAGTACATTCCTTGAGGGAATAAATTCAACAGAAGCCCTTGATTTCATGGGTGGCGGCGGCATTTAAAAAATCCCCAAACCACACCAAACACATTGAGAAGCCTTAGGTTTGTGGCCTTATCAAGGGCTACATTTTGGTCACATCTACCCCCAACTCACACACACACACCACATTGCTTGGGCGGTTCCAGAAAAAGACGGGACAAATGTTATTTTGGGAGATGCCCCCACCCCACACACAATGACATTAGCCACACACACACACACGGACACAGTGACCGTGACCTAGCCTCACAGCGGCCAGGCCCCAGGGGCAGGCGTGGGACCCCCTGCAGAGCCAGCACCTACAGGCCAGGGCCAGGCTCGCTTCTCACTTATCCGGCTCTGGCTCTGAGGCTGTCATGTGCCATTACTGGCTCTTGACAGGTGTGACAGGACCAGGATAGAGGAAACAGGAAGTTAACACACCTACTGAGTCTCCTGGGAGCACTGTTCAAATTCACTGTCATGGTCAATTTGTCCATTGAGGGAGGTGATCTCCGCAGAGACCAAAGCAAACCAGTGGACGAAGGGGAGATGCTCTCTCACCACCTCTGCGGAGATGCCACTGGAGGGGCAGAACCACGGAGGCGACATTGAAGGGACAGAGCTGGGCACTGTGTATGGCACCTCCTGGCCTCTTTTAGAGGCGAAGACCAGGCTCTGCAGGTGAATCATTTGCCTGGGGAACATTTCGCAGACACAGCCCAGATGGGGGAACCTGCCTCTGGCCCTTGCCCTGGCTGTGCCCCCTCCCAGCCTCGGGTCCATTCACCAAGTGGACAACAGGGCAAAGCTCCAGGTCCTAGAAAGCTGGGGGCACTAGTGGGAAGACGCAAGAAAACTTCTCTGCCACCTCATCCCAAGGTCTCCTTCCCCAGCCCAAGTGGGTGTCCTAGGTTCAGCAAAGATGCCAGTCCTCCCAGTGCCCACAGGGCCCTGGGTATCAGGGCCCCACCCCTTCCTGCCCCGTGTTCTCTTCCTCCAACTCCACCTCCTGCTGCTCCTACAACCCTAGCCAGCCCTGCAGATCACCTTCACACACCCTCCCCCAGGAATGTGGCTGTCTCATAAAAGCCAAACCAACCATGGTTCAGTGCATTGAGCCCCAGCCTGTGAACCAAAGGGTCACCGGTTCGATTCCCAGTCAGGGCACATGCCTGGGTTGCGGGCCAGGTCCCCAGTAGGGGGTGTGCAAGAGGCAACCACACATTAATGTTTCTCTCCCTCTCTTTCTCCCTCCCTTCCACTCTCTCTAAAAATAAAGACCTTTGGAAAAAAAAAAAGCCAAACCAACCAACCAACCTGGAGGCTTCCCATCAACCTACTAGGCTCCTCCTGAAACCTCCCTTGGCTCTGCTCCACCTGACTGAGATCTCAGGGTCACCTCCTGCACACACCCCAGAGCCAAGAAGGAACAGTGTCACCTCGGGTTGGGGGCCCAGAGCCTAAAAACTACCTCTCTGCACTCAGGGCCTCTGCTCCCCACCTGCATCTCCCATTTCTGCTCAGAACACACAGACCTATATTTGCATCTAGCACCCCACTCTTCAATCTGGGCTGCTGCAAACCAACCCTTATTCTGCCCCAGGGCCTACGCCCACCCTCAAGGGAACAGGAGGTGGCTCTGGGGAGATTTCCTTAAGAAGTGGAGAGGCCAGAAGGGTGGAGGCCACCTGGGAAGCCCTTCCTGCCTCCTTCCTGCCCTCTTCTGTCTGCTCAATTCTGCTGATTCAGTCAAGTTCCACCGGGACTGGCCTGGAGGCAGGCTCAGTCCTGCCTCAGGGACTTCCGGGAAGGGAAGCGAGACCCACACCCCTGAGTGCCTGTGTACAAAGGGAGAAATAGGCAAGCCACTCACAATACAATACAATAGCCACTCCCCGTGGCTAAGTGTAGGACACCCTTAGTCCTACTACACCCTAAGTGTAGGGTGTCCTACACTTAGCCATGGGGAGACTTCTGGGATACACAAAAATCCCAAGGCTTTGCTTTTGGCTGGAACAACATCAACTCATTGCAGAAATGCCGGCCGTCTCCTGCTGATAAACATTCTGAGGGTCTGCATACAAGTATCAGGTGGAGAGAGAAGTAACTGAACAACCACTATTTAACAAAACCTTTCCAAACGTGGAGTTGGTCATGGAGAAAGTAGTAAAATGGATCTGAGATGCTTATTTCTTTAGTACACAAAGAACTCCTACAACTGAATGAGAAAAAGATGAATAATAACTCTCCCCAAATGGCTTAAGGCCAATAATATGCGAGTCACCAAAAAAAGGAAAAAGAAAAAAGAAATTCAAGTAGGAAAATCTCAGCCTCACTCTTAGAGGAATTTTTTAAATTTTAGTGAGATATCATTTCACTTATCAAATCAGCAGCGTTAAGTTTGATAACACCAGTGTTGGTATAGATGTGAGGAGATGGGTGTTCTCATACATTTTTGGTGAAACTATACATTGTTACAGGGGTTTTTGGAAGGCAATTTGGAAATCTATATTCAAATAGTAGTATATCTATATTCAAATCTATATTCAATTAGTCAGCTGGCAATGAATCTACAAGTATAATTGTTCATCTCAGCATCCCTTATAATGGCAAAAAAAAAAGAAAAAGGAAGCAGATTTACAGCCAAGATGGAGGTGTAGGTAGACACACTGTGCCTCCTCCCACAACCAAAAGGACAAACAAATTTAAAAACAAAAAACAACCAGAACTGACATAAAATTGAACTGTATGGAAATCCAACAACCAAGGAGTTAAAGAAGAAACACTCACCCATACCGGTAGGAGGGGCAGAGATGGGCAGCTGAGCAGAGAGGACTTGTGGCGAGGCAGTGGCTGGGGACAAGGAGGTCCCACGTTGATGTGCGGATAAACCAGGAGGAACAACTAGGGAGACAGACAGACCCACAACCCAGGGCCCCAGTGGGGAAATAAAGCCTCAAACCTCTGACTGCAAACACCTGTGGGGGTTGAGGCAGCAGAGAGAGAAACTCCCAGCCTCACAGGAGAGCTCATTGGAGAGACCCACAGGGTCCTAGAACGTACACAAGCCCACCCACCCACCCGGGAATCAGAACCAGAAGGGTCCAATTTGACTGTGGGTAGCGGGGGAAGTGACTGAAAACTGGCAGAGAGTGGAGCAAGTAGCACTGTTCCCTCTTGGACCCTCCTCCACAGACAGTGTCTCAACGCAGTGACGTGGGTGTCCCCCACCCCCGGGAACACCTAAGGCTCCCCCCCTTACTACGTAACAGGTGTGCCAAGACAAAAAAAAAAATGGCCCAAATGAAAGATCAGATCAAAGCTCCAGAAAAAATACAACTACACAACAAACAGATAGCCAACCTATCAGATGCAGAGTTCAAAACAGTGGTAATCAGGAAGCTCACAGAATTGGTTGAATATGGTCACAAATTAGATGAACAAATGAAGGCTATGAAAAGTGAAATAAAGGAAAATGTACAGGGCACCAACACTGACGGGAAGGAAGCCAGGACTCAAATCAACAGTTTGGAACAGAAGGAAGAAATAAGCATTCAACCAGAACAGAATGAAGAAATAAGAATTTTAAAAAATGAGGAGAGGCTTAGGAACCTCCAGGACAACTTTAAACGTTCCAACATCCGAATCATAGGGGTGCCAGAGGAGAAGAGGAAGACAAGAAATTGAAAACTTATTTGAACAAATAATGAAGGAGAACGTCCCCAATCTGGCAAAGGAAATAGACTTCCAGGGAGTCCAGGAAGGTCAGAGAATCCCAAAGAAGTTGGACCCAAGGAAGAACACATCAAGGCACATCATAATTACATTACCAAGATTAAAGATGAGGAAAGAGTCTTAAAAGCAGCAAGAGAAAAGAAGACAGTTAGCTACAAAGGAGTTCCCATAAATCTATCAGCTGATTTCTTAAAAGAAACCTTACAGACAAGAAGAGGCTGGAAAGAAGTATTTGAAGTCATGAAAAGCAAGGACCTACATCCAAGATTACTCTATCCAGACAAGCTATCATTTAGAATGGAAGGGCAGATGAAGTGCTTCCCAGATAAGGTCAAGTTAAAGGAGTTCATCATCACCCAGCCCTTATTATATGACATGTTAAAGGGACTTATCTATGAAAAAGAAGATAAAAATATGAACAGTAAAATGACAATAAACTCACAGCTATTAACAATTGAACCTAAAAAAAAAAAACTAAGCAAACAACTAGAACAGGAACAGAATCACAGAAATGGAGATCACACGGAGGGTTTTCATCAGGGGAGTGAGTGGGGAGAGAGAGGGAAAACGTACAGGGAATAAGAAGCATAAATGGTAGGTAGAAGATAGACAGGGGGAGG